>CAOLHI010000620.1:0-57500 GCA_948474755.1 Ctenosaura bakeri
ATTGTAATTCCTGTGCATACTTTGGACATGTCCAGCCCTAAAATCCAAGATGTATTTCCATATCTAGAAGCCTAGAGGGAACTTGCTTATATAATACACTATTGAAGATTTTATTATTTTAATTGTGGAGTTAAAGTTTGTATCCAAATACTCCACTATGCCTAGTCCTTACTGTCTGGGATGGTTTCTTTCCAAATGTTGTTTTTTTGTGGTATCTGTGGTTTCCAGAGGAAAAATGGAAAATGTAAAGCTTCAAAAATTTCCATAAATTCTCCATCTCTGTTTTTGTCCTTCATATTTCCTGGGCTTTTTATCTCTCTCTTTGTTGGAATGGAGATATTTATCATAACACATTTTAATGTTCCAGAGGAAATTTATATACTTATTTTAAAGCCACGAGTGCTTTTGTGTACCGTACTCATCTCCTGTGTGACAGTCTGCACTTCACACCAAAGATTTTCGGAAAGTATATAATCTCTCCCAATCCTCTGATTCTGTCAGGTCAGCAGATTACCAGGAACACGGTTAGACTTACGCTGGAGAACATACATACCTGGGAATATGTCTAACTGACTGCAGTGAAGCTTATTACGAAATAAATAGATTCACTGTTTCTTTAACTCTCTTGTAGAAATGGCTGTGTGAGCGAGTATGCTCGTACTTTGTTTTTGAAAAACACTTGTGGGTAGCTACTTCTGACATAGGTAATTAAAATGCACAAAATATTTCTAAAGCTATACTTTCAAGTACGTTTACAGCTTCTTCATGAATGTGAATGAAAAGAGCATCTGCTTTAATTTCAGCCTGCACAAAACTATAAAGATTAGGATATGTTCTTTGTACCATGCCCACCCCCCCAGATCTCTTTTGCATGGAGCAAATATGGTGTCAGCTGCAGGGGAATACTTCACATTGGAAAAGGAAGACTAGGATCAGCTCCTTTGTTGTTAAGAATGTTAAATTAAGAAATGTTTTCTAGTCAGTTTACAGTAAATTGACATGTTTTCAAGGCAGTAGATGAACACTTAGATGCCAACCTACAGAGAAGGCAGTAGGCCAAGTGGAGCAGCATTCTTCTGAATTTTCATTTGATCTGTATCTCTGGTCTAAAATGTGAGCTTATGTGGATAAATGTGTGCTGCCTCTTTGAAATAATGTACTGAACAAATTTCACACAAATATGGTGGTAATGTCTTGTTATGAATATGTATTTTATGCATGAGAGCCAGTGTGATATAATGGTTTCAGTGTTGGATTACAGGGTTTGAATCCCTACTCAGCCATGGAAACCCATTGGATGACCTTGGGCAAGTCATACTTCTTTCATCCCGAAAGGAAGGCAAAGGCAAAGGCAAATCCCCCTGCTCTGCAAAATCTTGCCAAGAAAACTCTATGATAGGTTCACCTTAGTGTTTTCATAAGTTGAAAACAGCTTGAAGGAACACAGCAACAGCTTTAAACACAGCAGAGAAATAGAAGTAATTGACAAACTCTGTTGTCATTTCATAGCCATAATTCTCTTTCCCCTGTTGCTCCATTTGCTCTTGGGTGACATACAAAGAGGCATGGGTAGGTGTGTTTTAGTTGCTTCAGACTTGATAACAGAGCTTGAGGATCATTGCAAAAATAAATCTGACAGAGCTTCGCAAGGAAGAGCAGAGAGAGAGAGAGCAGTTGCGGCAGTGGTGGTGATGTTTGATTGTGCTGGCAGAGGTTCAGCAGTAAATGTTAGACTGAACGAGATAGGGAGGTTACTAGGCACCTCTTGTTTTTTATATATTTTGTACTATGTCCTCTCAATTTGCTATTAATCGTTATGCTTTTTGTTTAGTGCTTATTGCATTGCATTTGAAGTTTTTAATCCTGAAGAAGGAGAGAACTGCAAAGTGCCTAGGAGACAGGAGAGGCTTTGGATTTATATACACTATGGTCATGGTTCCATCCTGTGGAGTTTTGAGATTTGTAGTTTGGGGTGGCATTTAAGAGTTTTCTGTTAAATAGCTCTAGTGTGCTATGGTTCAGGGGGAGAGAGTTGGTCCCCAAAGTATAAATCCCAGGAAACCCTAAAATGAAAGCATAGAGTTTAAAGCAGGATCAAAATGCTATAGCTATGCAGTACAGATGTACTTTTTGTTACTATTCTGAGGAATGGGCCTGAGCAAGACTTGGAGCCCCTAGATGAGGGTGGGCAACTTATCTCCCTCAGATCTTCTTGATCTGCAACTCCATCATCCCTCACCATTAGCTACCCTGTGGAAGACTGATATATGTTTCAGTCTAACAACATCTGGAGGGCTACAAGCTGCCCAACCTTGCCTGCCTCTTAAAGCAGTCCATACATTGTGATTTATACCAGGTGTGACAGATCCCTTTAGTCAGGCTTGCCCTGCACTTCCAGCCCTGGGAATCCTGCCAGTCATCGTGCCCTTGTTTTCCTACTTAACCCTTCTTTGAATTGGGTTTCTGGGCTTCATGGTGACCCCTTAAGTGTGGACCTGCATATGAGTTGTATGGGTTTTGTATTAGTACACATGGCCTGATTCCAATGCAGGTTTGAAAGAGACGGCCAGAGGCAGCTTTAAAACAACAACAGAAATAGGTTTATTAAACGCAATAGAAAAATAAATTTAACCTATAAAATTGCATTCTTTTAGGCTACTCAAAACCGTAGTTCTCCCGTCTGATTAATTGTCCTGCCACTCTTGAAATCCACACTTCTCTTCAAATCCAAAATACTGTTTCTGTCAAAGTGAAACCCTGTTTGACCCTCACAGGGACACGCTTTTGTGTTTGTTATGTCCTGTTCACCCTCAGCCCCTACTTCACAGCCTCCCGCAGCCATGATTGGCTACCTGCAAACCAGGTCTGTCCCTCACCTCCTGCACACCAGGGCAATGTGCAAATAAATGGAACCGAACTTTGAGTAGACAGTGCTGCTGGTCAAACTTCTGTCCTGTTTAATTGGTTTTTAAATTACTTCTTTCCACTGTATTAGCAGTTAGCTTTCAACCACTGATTGAGCAATAAAAACTTCTTCCCACAGGGCATAAAGCACTACTTTAATGCATACGCGTGCTCTGTCATCTTAATAAATGGAATTTTTTTGTTTGGAAGGTCAGGGTGTAGGAAGCAGATGGAAGTTACCAACTATGTACAATAAGGTGACGTAATACGTTGATCTTCAGACAGATAAGCAGCACATATTTGAATCTTCAGAATTCAGTACAGTGTCTGCGGGAGGCAACAATTCTACACACACTTGCCTGAGAATGTCTCCTTTAAATCATTTAGTTTGGAATAGACATGCATAGATTGCAGTGTTAGGCTAGATATCTATTGGTGCTCCAGACAAGGGGTTACACATTTTCCAGGAGGGGTAGACAAAACCTACCAGCTCCAAGCAGACTATTTCTCTTGTTTCCCTCATGAGCTTTGAACCTTGGGCCTTTTTCCTCCTGTTGACATTGTCTATGTTATACTGGCAAAGTGCTACCATTCTAGCCGTTCTAGCTTTGTCTTTCCTGTATTCTTGGTTGGATCTCAATATTTTGAAGTTTTGCAAGAGGTCTTTCACCTTGCAGTAAAATAACATGATTAGCATCACTGTAGTAGTCACTTATCTTAGTAGCTACAATGTAGAGCTGTATTTTTCATGTTTCAAAGCTACATACAGAAATGGAGTTCAGTACATAGTGCTCAAGGCAATAGATGTTTGAAAACATTTGGTACAACTTTATGTTTTGTTTTTTTAACCTATATGAGGAGTGCCTATAGGATAATCTAACTTGGAACTTATCCAAAGTAAATTAATTCTTTGAAAAAACCAAGCATCATTCTACAAATACAAAATACATATACTAGCTTTATATTCTGTGTGGCAAACTTTTTTGGAAACCAAGGTTAAGTTCACAAATGTGTGTGTGTGGGGGGGGGGATGAACTAATCAAACAAAGAGAAGACCAATTTTAACCATGCTGCTCAGCCCAAGCACTGTCACAATTAACTTCCTACCTTGGAAGGTTTTGGTTCCATTATGGTTTTCTGAAGTTAGTTTAATCTGGATAGAAACGGGGGCCTTTATAACATATAATGGCATGGAAAATCTACACAAATGTCATTGAAATACACCTGTGCAGCCCTCATATTCCACGATGTGTTGTGGAGCACCTGCTCCATTCCATCTGGAAGATCATATTTCAAGCAGCTATCCTTCAATTTTGGTTTAATATAGTCTCATTTTCTCTTTGCTCAATGAAGTGCCTGACCTCAGACGTCTGTTCTGATCTTCTGAAAAATAACCGGGGGAGGGTGTTTATATTTTGAGAGTACTTTCATGTTCTTTTTCTGGCAGTTTTCAAATACTTAAGGCTTTTTGTTTCATTTTGGTTTTTTGGTAGGTTTCACGCTTGTTTCCTATGGAGTTTTTGGAAAAATTTTAGTCAAGGACCCCTCATGATCTCAACCACATAATCAGTGCTCTGTGTTTGTGACTGTTCTTTTTATATCTGAGAATCTCAAATGCCTTGAATACTTACTTGCACTGTTGAGCTGTTCTGCAGCTCTATCTGCTTTGAGATCTTTTGATAAACATAACAGTTTGGTTTCTTTGTGCATAGATTCTTTGAAACTGATAAAAAAAAGCTGGAAATTGAAGTTCTTCCATCTAAAGAGGAAGATGAGACTCTTGTCCATGAGTTAAGCACTTGTGTAAAGTAACAAGTGGAAGGTAATTTTAATTATTTTCCCAAATTAAGGATTTATTGCAGATCTGTTATGGTTGAATGGCCATGATTTGGGGCATATTCCACAAAACAAATAAAAATAAGACCAAAATATACAAATAAGATGAAGATGTGCCTACCAAAACAATGTATGTGGGCTCTCTGTACCATTTAAAATCCATAAGACAAAAATATGACATTAAAGCTCTTTAGAAAATTATTATAGTCTGTGCTTTGTAAGATCTAACTATTTTAGATAACAAGTATCAAAAAAAACTTTTGGTCATTTTTCTTAATGTACTGCCTTTAACTTTGTGCTAGCTCTTGAAAATAGTGGATGGAATGGCAAAACTGTAAGCTCTAGACTCCAGGTGGGGAAATCACATAGAACTGAATGGTCTTCTATAAAATTCCCCCCACCCACATGTACATAAAAGATAATCAGGGACCACAGTTATAAGTGAGGCCTTCTCCATCACACCAATTTTCACTGTTTAAAAATCTTTTTGACAAGGGTGCATTCTGGCATGCAAGCCAGCATTTAAGTTATGCATTTAACATGCAAGTTTGCTTCCTAATCCACTGTATGTAACAACAGAGATTACTGAGTTGTTCAATGACTCTGCCTCCCACAATCTGTGTGTATATTCAGAACCTGTGGGAACGGACCCAGGGACACCCTACTTTGCATAGAGGAGTTCATGTATTTCTGACACGTATGTAAGCCAAAATCCTATTGTTATTCCTGACTAGAAAGCTGAATCAATTGGATTCACCTATGCGTTGACTCACTGTGTGTTGACTCATTATATAATGACTTATCATTCACCAATTGGTTCAACAAGTCCCTCTATTCAGGACTAATCAACAGGATTTCAGCCATAGATGGCTATTTTCAGTAGATTTCCAAATGCACAGATGAGGAAACAAACACAGGGTAAAATGTTGCTCCACTCATAACATATGAAGGATGTATTTGAGAATACCCCATTGGTCTGTGTTCATATGGTCAAATTGATTTTTTCCAAGATTTTTCTATCTTTCATTGTCCATTTATGCAAAGGAATTCATTTAATAGCTTATCCAAAGTGTGTTTCTGAAGTCAGACTTCTATGGAAAGGAGTTACTTTCTTAAGTGCTTTTGGAGAGATGGAGATTGATTCACCTTTTTTCTCTCCAGTATAAGTAAGGGGTATATTTATGTGTATGTCAAGTGGCATCTCAGGTTCCAAATAGAGTAGATTATCTAGAATTATTCCCAACAGAGTTTAGGCCTGAGACAACTTTGTCTGTGTAGCAGAAATCTTTCTTGGAGACTGAACCAATGGACAGTGTTTTCCTGCAGGGAATACATGTCTTTTTGGTTCTGTTAGAATATTTTAGTAACATTCACTGCAATATCCTTTTGGTCCTCTTGGTGGATGTAGCTTTAGAAAAAAACTGCTCTGCAGCAATAGTGCTGTGGGATTCCTCTTCAACATCTTGGCTGTTGGTTTATAATGTCCCTCACACATGGATCTTGTCCCTCACTTTATGGAGTATTTGCAGAAACTGCTGGAGGATAATTTCCAGGGATCTGGGATTCATTGTCTCCAATATGTTGATGACACAACTTTGTTTTTTCACTGAATACCAAGGGAAGTGTTGACATTCTGAATCAGTGCCTGGAGGCACTAATGGTCTGGATCAGAGCTAACAAATTAAGGCTTAATGCAGGGAAGACCGAGATGCACCTGGCCAGGAAGGAAATGGATTCTGTAATAGAGCTGAAACCTGTTTTGAATGGATTAGTACTCCTGTTGAAGAATTAGGTTCATAGAGTGCTCCTGTGCTCAGCTTATACCTAGATATCCAGGAGGTAACAGAGCCCAGCAGTCGCTTCAGCTAGCTGAGGTTGATTTGCTATCTGCACCTTTTGCTAAGGAGTTCAGGCCTAGCCATGGAAACACATCTAGATTGACCTTGACTGGTGAAATGTGAACAGGTTTTTTTTGCTTTTATCAGATAACAAGGGCTGTATTATGTCAGCAGGTGCTTGTATGCAAAGATAGTCTTTTTCTTTTTTTTACTGTTTTGCTTTTAACTGCTGACCCGATTCCTTGGTTTATATTGTTTCTCTTCATAAAGCAGTAATTTCTAAATGTTTAAGCCACTCCGATTGGTGCTTTTATACCAGGAATGTAGAATATAAATATTTTAAATATATAAATAGTTAAATAAATAAATTATTGTTCTGTGCCTTCAAGTCAAGTCTATAGTGGGGTTTTCTTTGTAGAAGTTGTTAAAAGGGATTTACCTTTGCCTTTCTCTGAGGTTGAGAGAATGAGACCACATACATAACAAAATAATAAAAATCCATTTTGCAGTTTTTCTAAACTGACTGTATCATGTTAGTTTATTTTGTCAGAATTCCTTATGCAAGTTGGTTTAGGTGAATATACTTTGATATTTATGAACAGAGTAACATTTTAAGAACCAAGTCTTCTGGATTTATGATAGAGGAATTATATAGAAGGCAGTCCACTGTATACCTTTACAATGAATGCAACCGTTTCAGGACACTTCTTTTGTATTCCTTGAGACTTAAGCCATTTCTGCACTAGACTGTTACAGTACTATCATTCCACTTTCAGCATCCTGTGTAATCCTGGGCTTTGCAGTTGAGGGAGAGGTCTTTGGGCCCCTCTCTAAATTGCAAACACCAGGATTCCATAGGATGTTGAAAGTGGAATAATAGCACTGTAACAGTCTAGTGTGGAAATGGACTTAATCCCAGGTAAATGTGTATAGGATTACATATGTTATATGCCACATTAATATGTTTTATATATATATATCAGCTGTGGGCAAAGAGTGGCCACAAGCTTCATGCAGCCCTGGAGTCAAAAGATCATTCTGTCCCAAATTGCCCTCAAATCCCTCTGTGTGGTGTAGAAGGGATTTCAGACATCTTTGGTTCCCTCTTCAGTATCCCAGGGATCAAAATTATGTTAAGCATTTCTCCAAATTTTCCCCAAATGCCTTCTAGAGGATATCGGGGACATTTCTACCTCATTTGGGTACTCAGCTGGCCCAGTTCAGGCCCGGGGAGGCTTTTAAAAATAAAAGTTATTTGTTGTTTGGAAAGGCCTTTTCTGGGCCTAAAATGGCCCAGAAAGGCATAAAAACATGGTAAATCTGCCCCTCTGCCCCTGAAGGTGTTTGGGGCCATTTGGGAGCAGGAACTGTTTTGATTTTGGGTGGGTGGGTATTTTATCTGTGTGCAGCTTTCTGGTAGCAAATGTGAGCTGAGGTTCCCACAGTTGCCCACCCGTGTGTTATATGGACAGAGGGCTGGGTATGATTGAAACTTTAAAGTTTGGCCCTATTTATTTAAACATAGCAAAGTACTTCTGGCTTTTCTAGTGTACTATTTCTGTGCATTTGTGTGACTCTTAAGCATAATGATTACTCTTGTAATCACTGTAGTTAGAATCAGTATAGACTTGTAGGTTTCGATCTATATGTTTTACATGGGAGTAATTCTTATTACCCTAAATGGTAATTACTTATGAACAGACACATAAAGGATTGCACTGTTACTATTTCCTATAACACAGCAGAAAATTGCAAAACAAGACAAATTATGTTTATGAATTTGTTTTTACTTAGAAAACAGTGTGCCTTTTAAAACTTTGCTAAAGCGTTAATTTGAGAAACAGAAATGTATTCATGCAGTAAATCTAATTTAGATAAATGTGATTTTATTTTATCATTTTATCAGCACACAAGAAATAGTTGATGGCATGCGGGAAGCATGAATGGAGGCCCTGTATTTGCCCTCGGTAGATTTGTTTACTTGCTAGAAAATCACTTAAGGGCTAATTCAGTCTATCAACATTTTTTTGAAGGTGACAGCTCAGTTCCTTTTCTCTTTTTTCCAAGTCACTGCCAACCAGACCCTCCCTTTCAGAATTTTTTGAAGCTTCAGTCCCTGCCCTGCGTGCTTTGACCTCTGACTACCACTCTGAAGATCTTTCCCGGTGAAGTCTTGTCTTTCCTATCTTACTGTTCCTGTTTACTTTCAGCCCTTCACCTCCATTTCTTACAAGCCTAATAGCGCGGGAGCTGCAGCTTTTGGCCACAAAAAGATGAGACAGAAAGTCGAGATAGTTTGGAGCAGCTCTTCTTAACCATGGGTAGATGAACCATGTCAGCAGCACCATAGCTATGTGTGCTGTCTTCCCCTGCTTAGCTCTGCTTTTCTGTGCTCGCATCCTCGTTTCATTCCCACTCTCCAAAAATCTGTTATTTCTAGCTGCTGTAAGGACAGGAAGTCAGCTTGGCCCCATGGTGGGTGGCACAACAGCAATGTCAGCAGATACAGGCATTGTACCTGCACTGTATTCTTTTTATAGCTCAGTTACTGTTTGCCCCAGACTAGCCAGCCCATGACAAATGATATGGACCTCCTACAAAGCTAGGGAAGGTTTTTGACCGTGCTGGCTAGGGAGAATGGGAGTTGTAGTACACAAAAGGAAGAAAGAGGAGGAAAGCCATGTTTTTGTCAAGTCTTGAATTTCTGGGAAATAAAGCTATCCAGTGGAAATCCTGTTTGCTGTTGGGAAGGGCAGCTTGTTCCTTCATGAATGCTTAATTAATTATTTAGGTTTAAAGAAAATGCCTGCCTTCTTCCTCCTTTCCTGTTATCTCTTACTCCAGATTGTTGACTTCTCTTGGCCCTGGCAATTCTCTGGAAATGGCTTTAAGGGGGAAAAGTACACATGTAGACATTGTGTGTGAGTGAGCAGCTATTCTGTGCAATAGTATTTGAAAAAAATCTTAACAGTGCATAGCCTCTGTTAATCATTACAGTGTGAAATTCAGCTTAGTGAAAACAGACATTTCTAATTTGAAGATCTGCAGATCTTTTTCTTAGACCTGAATTTTGTTAGATATCCTAGTAAGGTGTACCTAGAATTTACATGAAATGTAGGCAAGGGATCTCAGATAACTGAAGCTGTTTTCAAGGAAAAGCAGTGATTCAGCTGTTGATTGGTACTGAGTAAAGATCTAGTAGATATGCTAGTCAGTTTGCTGTTGTTGTGTGCCTTCCAGTCATTTCTGACTTATGGCAATCCCAGAGTTTTCTTGGCAACATTTTTTCAGAGAGGGTTTGTCCTTGTTTTTTCTGAGGCTGAGAGAGTGTGACTTGCCCAAAGCTACCAAGTGGGTTTCCATGGCCAAGTGGGGATTTGAACCCTGGTCCAGCACTCAAACCACTACTGCACGGTGGCAATGTTGACATGTCAATCAATTTAAGAAGGAAAAGGATAATTTTGTAACAAGCTGTGAATACATTTAGGCCAGCCAAGGTGAATTAGAAATACTGACCTAAATCCATCTTCAAGACAGTGGATGCCTCCCAGAAGGGCACAAGTTTCTTCCAGTCTTCTTCCACCTGGAGTTTTCCACACCCCACAGAAACATGCTCTTGCCCCCTCTCCAGAGAAAGTTTTAAGATTGCACTGAGTGAATGTGATTGTCAGCAGAATGACCCTCTTGGGATCTGTCCATTGTTCTATTTTGCACAACAAAAGTGTTTAAATCCTGTTTCAGATTTTAGTTGTTCAGAATCCGGGGGGTGGGGATCACAGCTGGCTACTCCTGTACTTCAGATTGTGGGAGATAGACAGGTTATGGAATAGTTAAGTAGGATTGCAGAAGAACGGACAACATGGGTTTCCTAGTCTTGTAGAATTTAATACAGCTTTGATACAAAAGAAGTGAACTATGGATTTAGTCAGCTTTCAATGTTGTGAGGGTCTGTGTGATGGGAAAATTTGAACCAATTTGACCAGTCTGCAATGAGATTTGGACCACCAGGGTATGGGCTGCAAGAAGGCTTCCCTGTCACAAGAGAACACAAAGGAAGCAGAATGCTTTTGGAGTAGGTAGCAGATGCTCTGGTGAATATCCAAGGGAGGTAGAGAAAGAGAGATCTCTAAGGTAAATCAACTGGTTACCAGATGTGCTTGGAAAGCTAATTACTTGTACTGTAAAATAGCAGAAGATAACACATTATGTGAAACAGAATACATCAGTTAACACATCAAATATGTGCCTTGTTTAGTTGATTTTATTTCTGAATGGTTTGCATTGACCTTTGAGGTTGTTTTAGTTGTCTGTTCTATTTTGAGTATGTTTGACTATTGCTCTTGAGCAATAGAAATTTTCCATGGGAATAGTTATTGTAAATATTGAGAAGTCAAAATCATAAACACTTGTTTAAAAAAAAGCCCCCAGAAATATAATAGGTTTCTTCCGTTGTGTCGTATATACTGTGGAGGAAGTTTCCCTCTTTTATTGATTGTTTTTTTTATCAGAATTATATAACAATAAAACGTAGTGAAGTTGGAAGAAAGGTTTAATAATGTGAGATGCTGATAAGATTATTGAAAGCATCTGAAGCCTGAATGGAACAGTTTTGGGGAACTGAGTGTGTTTGTAGGAGGGGACAACTGTGACAGATTTTATTTTTGTATTTTATTTATTTCATCTGTATGCTATCTTTCTCTCAAAGACAGCTCCCAGAGACAGTCAATTAGAAAACCATCAGAGTAAAATTTAAAGGAAGCTCCCCTACTTACACATTAAAAGCCTGCTTAAACAGCCTGCCAGAGAAAGGAAATCAGGGAGAGGATCAGCCCAGCCTCCTGGAGACAGGAGTTCTTGAGGTTGAGAACAGCCTCTGAGAAGGCTCTCTTTTGTATCCTCCCCAAGTGAGCCTGTGATGGTGGCAGAACCAAGATAAATTCTTCCCCTGCAGATCTTAGAATTCTGCTATGGGGAGATATGGTGTTTCAGATAGTCTGGACCTAAGCCATATAGGGCTTTATAGATCATGATCAGCACTTTGAATTGTGCCCAGAAACAAACTAGTAGCCAGTGACACTACTTTAACAAGGGAGTTATACTCCCTCTAAGTGGCCAGGCAACATTCTGGCTCCCGTATTTTGGACCTGCTGAAGTTTCTAAGCAGTTTCCAAAGGCAACCCCATCTAGGGTGTGTTACAGTGATCCAAACAGGTTGTAATCAAGGCACGTGTCACCATAGTCAGATCTGACATCTCAAGGAATGGGCTTAAAACACTAATTTCAACTGTGGAAGTGCACTCCTGGCCAGTGCTGAAATCTGGGAGTCCAGGAGATCACAGAAGTTGCGAGCCTGAAATTTTACTTTCATATAGTAGAGTATAATATCAGGTTTTGAAATAATGTATACCTAATTATATGGCTGCAGTGATTTGACTGCAGATTCATTACTATCACTCAGCATTTTGCTTGTTTGACTAGTTAACCAAGTAAGCAATGGTCTTACAGTTACAACTAAACCAAAGTATTTTAAGCTCACATGGGGCAAGAAAAGGAAGTTTACAAATAAGCATGAGAACTTTGCACAAAAGAAGTTCTTTCCCTAGAACTCTTGACAGGTACCACACAATGACCACACAATGACAATTTGGAGTCAGGCTTCCAGATATCAACTCCTTAAACACACAAGCAATGTTTAAATCAGTAAGAAAACTTGTGCAAAGAAATTCTGAAATGAACTTAAACTGTGTGAAAGAAGGACATTTTCTTACATATGCTTATTCATGTTTTTAAAAGGCAAATGAAGTTAGGGCTAATTAAATTACCTGCCTTAATAATGATGCAGTCCTTGCACATTGACTTTTTATTCCTAGTTAGATACCACAAACAACCCAGGAGAGTAATCGATTTTATTATTCTCTGTAGCAGTCTTAAAATTAGTTGGAAATCATTTCCCCCACAGATTAAATAGAATGTTGTAATGTTATTGTAGGTCCTCCCTCTCTGCTGATAACAACTTAAAATAATAAAACTGACCATTGTGTAAAACTTCACAAAAACTTCACTATTTGGATCTCAAAATAGTGAACTCCTAGAAAGAGAGGCTAACTTAATTTTTGTGATATATTGTAAAAGGGGGAAGAGTGTTGCTTTTCAAATAAGAGTAATTAATAGTGACTTTTTTATTGTAAGGAAGCTTTGTGTTCTTTCTTAAATTTCATTTGTGTTTCTGAGATACAGCTAATGCAGTTTTGTAAATTATTACATGTAACTAAAAATGCATGTCTGGTCTTTGTGTTTTCCTCAAATAGAAGCAACTGCTAAGTATGTATGTGCAAAACAGGAATTCAGTAAAAAGCAGTTCTGAGAACAAAGGACAGAATTACAGATGGAGGGATAAATTGGCAGAATCTGTCTCCCTTCTCTTGTACCCTTTAAAAGCTGTTTGCATTTAGTTTTTTATTTTCTTGCGCTGTGTGGTTGGGTCTGTTAGCAAATAATGTGTGTATAATTCTTGATATCTTCTGCCACAACCAAATACTATGAACAGAACACTTTCTGTGAATTTGAATTAGTAATGTTTTGAAAGCCGAAACAGGAGTGCAAACCGGCCCTGTTGCCATGGTGGTTACAGGGGGAAGCATTTGTCTTTTCTCCTGGCTAATTTGTCACGTGTGTGTGTGTGTGTGTGTGTGTGTTTAATACTGCAGCTCTTGGAAGTGATTGGCCAGTATCCTTTGTACCCCAGCCCCCATTCTGAGACTGGAACAGCAGAAGGTCAAGAATCTGGCTGTTAAAAGAAACTGTTTTGTTTTGCAGGACTGCATTAAGATTAATGGAGCTTAAAGTAACCAGGATAATGTTTGCTGAGGTTGTTAAGTGTGCGTGAAACCATTTACACATTTTAGTATATGGCTGTGTGCTCCATTTTGCAGGTACAGAAACCCATCAATTAGGGTGTATACTAGGTGGTTGATCAGAATATATTGAGGAAAAAGTGTGTACAGTTTCAACAGAGAAAAGGAGATATCACCTGAACCCAGAACGTTATATTCATTTTCATATGATGAAAGTTTACATGTTTTGGGAACCTGTTAGGTTTGGTGAGTTCATGTAGATTTTTCCTTGGACTGAACTGCATGGTATATCGACAGCTGCTCCATTACATTTCAAAATTGTGCAGCTCTGCTATGCAGTGGTCTACTTTGATTCATGTTTTAACAATTCAGCGTTAAACATTTCAGTGCTAACACTCTGAGTGTGGCTCAGTGTATATACACTTAATTCAGTTATTTTAACAGTGTTATCCACAGTTCCATGTGATTTGCCTTGTTACAAATTGTAGATGGGGGTAGCAAGGCATGACCTCATTTTTAATCTGCTTTACACTACAAATTTGCTTATGTTACACAACAAAATGGAAGGGTTAAATTTTAATTAAATATGTACCTTTTAATTGTTTTTTAAACAGTGCTACTGACTATTTAAAGGTATGACATCAATCACATCCTGTGGCCATTCCGTAATAATGATATTGCTTTGCATTCAAATTATGTTCAACTTTCTGGTACTGACTTACTGTGGTTCAAGTCACTATAGTAGTAAATGTTTGACCTAATGCAGATTAGATGCAGGTAGTGGGTAAAATGAGCCAAACAACAGGTATCATCACTAGCCTTTCTATATTTCTAGATTGTTCATGGTGTCCTTTTCTTCTTTCTTCTGTCTGTGAGTATTGGCAGGCTGGCTTCTTTTAGATGTTCAGCCATTAGAAGTTTTAATGTAGTTCAAGAAGTGGGCTCTGTTGGGAAACTTCTAGGCCTTATAGGAAAACACAGTGACAGTACTGAGTGAAGTGAAAGTCAGAGGAAAAACAAGGAGAACACACTACCGGTAGATTGATTCAATCTAAGAAGCCAGAGCCCTAAGTTTACAAAACACAAGCAGAGCAGTTGATGACCGGCTTTCAGAGGTCTCTCTTTCGTGGGCTCCTCATAAGTCAAAGCTGACTTGATGGCAAATAACTACAGCAGTGTTGAAGACAGGAAAGGGGAAGCCTAATTGTATTGCTGAGATTCATCTTTTTTTTGTATAGGTTTACCCGTGGAATGTTTATTTGCAAACATTATTTGCAACATTTCACATAAATCAAACATCTAACATACCATTAAAACATCAATCAGAAGCAAAGACTTTTTGTTCTGCAGAGATGACCCTGTTAGTGGGGGGGGGAAGAACCAAGAAGAGATGTGTCTATAGCCTGAGCATGTTCACTCCCCTTCTACCCCTTCAATAGTGAGAAATGTAAGGTCCTACGCTTGGGCAGAAAGAATGAAATGTACAAATACAGGATGAGAGACACCTGACTGGACAACAGTACATGTTAAAGGGATCAAGGAGTCTTAGTAGACCACAAGCTGAACATGAGTCAGCAGTGTGATGCAGCAGTCAAGAAGGCGAAAACAATTCTTGGTTGCATCAATAGGAGTGTGGTGTCTAGATCAAGGAAAGTAATAGTACCACTCTATTCTGCTTTGGTCAGACCTCATCTGGAATACTGTGTCCAGTTTTGGGCACTTCATTTCAAGAAGGATATTGACAAGCTGGAGCGTGTCCAGAGGAGGGTGACCAAAATGGTGAAGGGTCTGGAAGCCATGCCCTATGAGGAAAAGCTTAGGGAGCTGGGTATGTTTAGTCTGCAGAAGAGAAGGTTAAGAAGGGATGTGATAGCCATGTTTACATAGTTGAAAGGATGTCATATCGAAAAGGGAATGGGCTCGTTTTCCACTGCTGCTGAGACTAGGATAAGGATGGATTCAAACTACAGGAAAAGAGATTCCACCTAAACCTCCAGAAGAACTTCCTGAGGGTCAGAGCTGTTCCACAGTGGAGTATGCTGTCTCAGAGTGTGGTGGAGTCTCCTTCGTTAGAGGTTTTTAAACAGAGGCTAAATGGCCATCTGTTGCGAGTACTTTGATGTGTATTCTTGTATAGCAAGGGGTTGGACTGAATGGCCCCTGTGGTCTCTTCCAACTCTATTATTCTGTGATTCTAGTGTCTTAGGTTGCTGTTGTAGAGTTTCAATAGAAATGTTTGTGCTAAGTTGTTTTAGAAGATGTGAGTTACACAGATGCTGAAGACTTGAATATTCAAATAGTATTCCTGGTCCCTAAAACTCCAGGACACTAAAATTCTAAAAAGGTTGCAGACAGGCAAATCACACAGCTGGAGACAGAAATCAACAAGGATGTTATATTTGTGTGAGGTTAGCATGTGAAATCCTGCACATATAGTTCCAAGACACATGTCTGTTAGCCTAAACAAAAATATAAAAACAGCCAAATGTTTCAAACATTCAGCATTTCAAATTTAGACCCTCAGTAAATGGGATGCCCCTGTATGAACAGGCATCAGCCTGGAGACAGGACAAGAATGCTTATGTGTACCATCTCCAAAGGTAGACACTAGATTTTAAAATCATAAAAACTTCATTTTTGTATGAAAACATGTTGCATAGACTTTTAAAGGTTGGCAGTGGTACTGACATAATTTAATGAAATGCAAATAAATTGCCCTGCTTGTTTAGGAAACTTCATTTCGTTTCTAATGAATAGTGGACTTTCAGAAACAAACAAGGTGTATTTTCAGCATTTGGTTACTTTTCCCACAGCTCTGTGATGAATCCTTGTTCTGTGCCTTCTTTAAAGAATTTGCTGTTTGTCCCCCTACAGCAGACAATGATAGATAGGAAATGGGGATGGTGTGCTTGGAGGGTCTGAGGCAAAGACCAATGCAGCATTCAAGGTCTCTCCCACCTCCCCCAGCCCTAAACAAGCTGTAGGCACCAAAGTAAATGAAGCCTTTGAATTTATACAGGAATGTTCTCCTGCATTCCACATGCTGAGTCACTTCTATCACAGAGGGTCAAGAATGTGCTGTCTTTAACATTTTTAATATCTTGGGAGAGGGAAAGGGGGTATCATTCTGTGATTTTTCAAAGTAGTGGTGTTAGGAATTGCTGGATGATACTGAAGCAGAACATCTTGTGACACAATGGAATCTCTGCCCTCTGGCTTGCATTTAATTGGAGTGAGCTTCCCTATTTTTGAAAGGAGTCTCAGTTAATTTCTGGTTTATTACGAACCAATTGCATTTGAGTGTTGGGTGTGAAACTCCACCCACCCTGCTTTATACGATCTTTTAATTCTTTTCTGAAATATTTGAAATAACAAAAATGCCCAGTTTATTTCTGATTTTGAAAACCTATTTTTAAAATGTTAAGCAGTGCACAGGAATCAGGCTTCAAAGATTAATTATTGTACATGGAAACTTCTATAATATACAATGTACGCCACCTCTTTTTTCCAGGAAGAAAGAAGCTTGGGATTCTGGAAGGGCCACAGAACACCAAGAAAGCCTTAGGAGCCCCACATGGCACCAAGTCCCTATTTTTGTTGTTCTTGTTTCAGACTTATGGAGACCCTATCACATGGTTTCCTGGCAAGATTTGTTCAGAGGGGGTTTACCTTCCTCTGAGGTTGCTAGAGGGTGACTTGGCAAAGGTCACCCAGTGGGTTTCTGTGGCTGAGTGCGGATTTGAACCCCAGTTTCCAGAATCCTAGTCCAACATTCGAACCATTCCCTCACACTGCCTCTGTATTTGCCCACCCTAATATCATACAGCATCTTGTACATGCCTACTTAGAAGACAATCCCATAGAATTTATTAGAGCTTACTTTCAGAAAAAAGGCATATAGGAGTGAACCTTAAAAGGATAAGCACCTCTTCCTGTTGTTTGGAACAAACTTTTAGCTGAGGTAGGTCTTCCATAATATTTTGATTAGCAAATTGATTAAATGGGGAATAGATAGGTACACAGGCAAATCCATAATTGGTTGGAAAATTGTACTCAAAGAGTCATCCTCAATGACTACACTTCACACTGGAAGGAATGCGACAGAGTTCTGTCCTAGGTCCATTGCACTTTAATGTTTTTATGAGTGACTTGGATGACAGCATAGAAGGAATCTTTAGCAAGTTTGCTGGTGACACCAAACTGGGAGGAGTTAGTAAGAAGAGAGGAAGACCACATTACAGATGGATAGACTCAATCACAGAAGCCACATCCCTGAGTTTGTAAGACCTGAGCAGGGCTATTGATGATAGGATAACTTGGAGATCTGTTGTTCATCACAATAAACAACGAGCTTCCTATGGTGCAGGGACTAAATACCCCAAAGGCACCAAACCATCTCTGACCTTGGAAGCTAAATAGGGCCAACCCTGGTTAGTACTTGGATAGGAGACTGTCCATGAATATCAGGTGTGGTAGACTGTGTTTCAGAGGAAGGAACTGGCACAACTCCCTTTGAGTATTCCTTGCCTCAGAGGCCTGTGAAATTCATGGAGTTGCCATAAGGGAGAAATAATTCAGTAGCATTCCTGAATAAGCAGATCAACAGTTTCTATATGACCATATGAAGCTCTCCGTGTGTGTATGTGCCTTCACAGTAACTGTCAACTTATGGCAGCTCTAATTCTGAAAGTGCATTTTACTTTTACACCCCAAACAGACTACTCTCAAACATGTGAATGAGTCACAATTGCTGACCCTCAGAAGATTGCTGACCCTCTACCTATATTTCCATCGATCACTTCTGATAGATGGCTGGTAGAATTCTTTACCCACCAATGAAAACTGCTGTGATGAAAGCAAGGTCAATGCAAGGTCAAAGCAATGATTCAGAGATATGGTGGCTCCTTTCTGTCTTCGACCTCTCAGAGAGCCTTTTAATTGCATATTGAAATCACAGGATGCTTTTGTTTCTTTGCACACTGTTCAGGGAAGGACTGCTCAGTCTGTTCTCTCAATGCAGTGGTTAGGATTCATGTGCTTAGGATGACCACTTGCACATTATAGAAAAAAAGGAAATGCATCACCAAAAAAGAAATTGCAGAGGTCAGCATAAAGTGTTCTTATGCTAGCTTCTGTATATGAATAAACAGAAATTTAGAAATGATGATTGCAGCTTCAATAGAAATACAACATGCCTCATTTTTATAGGCTGGGGTTCTGGTGTTAAGTGCTGATGAGCAACTTCAGGGACCCTGAACTCCCTTCTTACTGCTTTTTATATAGCAATTGCTGGGCAGCTCTTCAAATGATATGGGGAGGGCATATGGGTTGGGAACCAATCCCACCCTCAGGCAGGCCACACTACCACATTTTTGGCTGAGAATAATGTAGTCTGGAATTGACCACAAGTCACTTCTGGTTTTTATTTCCTGTACTTTCAGTCAATTTTTAGCTCTTAAAAAAAAAAAGTTTAGGGTTGTTAACCTGCCATGTGCTGGAGCGTTTTTGCAGCTTTTTAGTTTTATTTCAGATTTTGAAAGTGTGAGTACTTGAAGGATTTGAGGGACTCATGGAGATTTGGTACCTGCAGATAAGGGTCTTAAACTTCCCATGTAGACCACATGCTATAGTCACCACTCCCATTGCAGTGGGGTTAGAGGCATAAGACCCCCACAAAAGTGGGAAAACCACAAATCAAAATCACAAACACTAATTTTTCTTTTACCTGAGAATATTTCTCTAGGAATTTCTAGATCCTTCATCACGAATCTGTGGTCAACCTTAAACGGAATGGGCTGCAGAGTCATGCTGGAGGATCAAGCAATGCTTAGAGAAGTGTTCTCACTAGAAATCTGAGTCCTCCAGCATGACTCTGTGGTTCACTTCTGACAGAAGTGGACCATAAAACTGCTCTGGAGGATCTAGAGATTCCTAGAGAGATCATATTTTTTTAAATATAGCAAGAATTATTTAAATGAATAAATAATAAAATAACTTACAAATAACTGAATGCTGAACCCATGAAAATGGAGGACCATCTGTATTCTGCTTCTTTACTCTCTGCCTCTCAGATTGCCCTCTCAATACTTCAAGTCTTACAAGGAATTAGGCAATATGTAGGAAGGCTTCTGATCATTCAGCTTTGAATAGTCAACTGTTGTAGAATTGTAGTTCTTGCTCTTCATAGTTTTGGAACATTCTTCACTTGGGACAAAAATCATCCTTCTAGTGATCAGATCGTCCCTAAGGATGGCATGAAACCTACATACAAACATCATGTGAAAACACCCATAAATAATACAGTGGACCTTCCACATTTATGAGGGTTTGGGGCACAGAACCCGTGCAGAAGTGGAAAACCCACAAATAACTCCTCCCAGTGATTCCGTACCATTCTCTTCTGGCGTCCCCCACCCCATTTCCTAGCATCTGGCCCCGGAACTCCCTAGGAGAAGAAAAAAGACAAGGTAAAGAGCTACTTTCCCCTAAAATAGAGAAGAATGGAGCACTGAGTTCTGGCATTCTAACTGCTTCTGGTCACCATCTTTCAACAGCCTATGGAATTCTAGGGTTTGTCATTTAGGGAAGGGCATTTAGAATTCTCAGCCAGAGAGCTATTTGGCCTCAGTGAACTACAAACCCCAGAATTCCACAGGATGTTGAAAGTGAAATAATAGCATTATAACAAGTATAGTGCAGAAAGGCCTTTAATGAAGAATTACATCCTTAGATTATGGTACTGATGTTTCGGAGAGTTATGTCCCATAAAGTTTTTAAAAATTGTTTTAATATTCTAAAAGTGGGAGGAAGGCATTTGGTTAGTTTTTCCTCTTCTGTTGTTACTTTCCTGAAAAGAACAACATCCTCTATGGATGGAGCCCTGCCAAGTAATTGTGAACTCTGGGTTTTGATAATTCCCACGTTCTGTGGAGAGCTTCTACACATAACATAGAATCTCGTCTTCATCCTTTTCCTCTTTACAAGTGAGGAGTGACAATGGAGGGAGAATGGACTTCTACTGTCCCTTCTCATACATTGAGATTAATCCTTTTCTTCAAAATGTCTGGATAGGGTTAAAGAAATACACATATCCCTCAAGTGCATGATTTGTAGACAAGGAGGGTGAGTGAGAACTGATCGGAATGAAGTCTTGGTTCACTACAAGTAAGACTTATCTGCCATTGTAATTCCAATTCAGTAAGATGGTAAAATAATGCAATAGTTTTTTTTTCTTTTTTGCATTATTATGGAACCTTAAGGAGAAAACATTATGATTTATTTCCTTTTCTTTCCTTTCTCAGTGTAACATCTGCAGTTATATAGTTCTCTTCTATCGCTCCCAATTTATGGAATGGCCTGCCAGAAGAGACCTGGCATATTACCAGTCTTGACAGCTTTGAAAAAACAGTCAAGACTGCTCTCTTCCGACAGGCCTTCCCAGACTAGTACTTCCACCACCTCCCACCAACTGTCCTGCTGCTCTTTTAATAGTTGATTGTTGTTAATCGTTAATTGTTGTGTGTTTTAGGGGGTTGGTTTTAGGTGGGTTGGTGGGTGGGGAGGATTGGGTATTTTTTAAAATGTTTTTAATGTAATTAATGCATTATTGTTGTTCGCCGCCTCGATCCATGGGGAGAGGCGGGATAGAAATAATTATTATTATTATTATTATTATTATTATTATTATTATTATTATTATTATTATTATCTGCTCTTAGAATATGAGATCTTCATTGGCTTTTACTGCTATAATTTTTTAGGTATTGTGAGTTGAATGATTTGGATTTCATAGTGTCACTCTCAAGGCTTAGAAAAAGAATTAGAGAAGTAGTAATATATTCATATAAGTGGCTGATGCCTTTAAGGAACAATGGTGCCAAGCAAATAAATGTCCTACTTAGGACTTAAGTTGAATATTGGCTCGGACATACATCCTTGATAAAGGATGCTATCCAGGAGAGAAATCTGAGAACATTGGCAAAACAGCATGTTTTCCTAACAGGGAAGGACTTCCCTAAGGTACACGTTGAGGCTGGCTTGAGAACAGAAAGAAAGTAGCTAGAATAGAGGAAGTTGGTTGGAGCCTTTCTGAATGTGCATTGTTTTCCTCCAACAAATCATTATACCATGGTGTGTGTTCAGTATTGTATGATTTTGAGAAAGCACTCTTATTCAAAATGAGTGCCTAATTTTTGCAGTGGAAAGTACTGTAAGGCTATAGGACATAACAAAAAAAGCCTCTAGGATTAAACCATAGTTGTTTGTAGTTTAGCACTGTGGTTCCCGCAGTGGCCAACTAGAGGAATTGCACAATCATGAATTCAGTAGCACACTTATGCTTGTGTTTTCCAAAAGTACCATTTAGAGCAATGTGGAGCATCAGCCAAGATACTACCACCCACTTTAGTCCTGCTGCCGCATTCCTTGCCTCATCCCTCCCCTTCAGCCTCTGCCAATACATGCTTTTTTGGCCCCAAATGCTTTCTAATTCATTGCTGTTGGTTGTTGTTGTGTGTCTTCAAGTTGCTTCTGACTTATGGCAATGTGAAGGCAAACCTATCACAGGGTTTTCTGAGGCTGAGAGTGTGTGATGCACTGAAGGTTACCCAGTGGGTTTCTCCACAGTTGTAGTCCAACGTTCAAACCACTACACCATGCTTGGTTGGGTAGGTATAAAAAGACTGTAAAAATGAGTTTCTTTATCGGAGGCTTTGTTAACTGAGATGTGGCTGTACTACCTCATTCAGACAAACATTTTGGCCTTGATATCATGGGCGCTTTTGTTTAACCAAAAAGAAAAAAAAGAAAAAAGGCCACAGTTGTATGTGTACTCTATAAATTAACCAGAGGAATCTTTTGTTATTTCTCTGCCAAGATGATAAAAGTGAAACTAATATCATTACTTTACTTAAAAATTAATCCTTAGAAATGACATGCTTAAAGATACCACAGAAGGTGGTACGTATCAGAAACAGGATGCTAAGAAAGGAGCTTGTAGCTTCACAGAGACAGGCTGGATGCCAAGAGAAGCTATTTTACAGCTGCTAGTGGAGTTTAATTTTTACTGCCTTTTGTCCCAATCCTGACATGGCCAAGAAGGGGAATGGCCTCTGCTTGTATTTAGATCCCTCCAGAGCAACTGAACTATAGCAGAAACAACATCTGATACAAAATATGTGACTTTAACATCATCACTTTTCTTCTCCTGTATGATATTTAAATATTTTTTGCCTGATGAAGAAGGCAGTGGAGCTTTGAAAGCTTCCATGATGATTTTTCCCCCATTTTTGATTGACCTATAAATGTATTGCTTTTTTGTGGATTTTGGATTTTCCTGTATTTTCCTGCATGGCTGACATGGCTACCTCTGAACATGTTTTCAGAATGCATTATAGTTGTATATTAAACTTAGCGACACCAAGGGCTTGAATGTTATTCTAAATAAAAGTTGGAATATTTGTAGCTAGAAAAAGATGGGAAATTGGACATTATGAATGTCTGTCTTGTTTTCTGGCTATTGTTTTATCATACATAACAGTAACAAAAGAAAAGTATGATTATCTTAAGATAAATGAGAGAGAGAAAACTTTTCAAAAAAGTATAATTTTGTCTTTTTTCCATGGTGTGGTATGCTGTGTGTGTATATGTCTGTGCGCAGGTATGCACATATGTGTGTATTCATGAGCACAATTAATGCTTTTATAAAAACAGCTGTCTATAACTTTGCTTTCCTTGATTTCTCTTAATCAATCTGTAATGTCCATAATCAGACCATGTTTAACATTTTTGGAGCTTTTGATGTGAAGTGAAGGCCATGAATTATACATAAAGTATCCTCTTCGGAGCATGAAACTTGATAGCTTATGAGTCATTTCTTGTGTGTGTTTGAATGACTGTGCATGGAGTCACACAGTAACCTTGACTTTAAGGTAGACTCCCAGATAAATTACAGATAATTTTCCTGATTCACATAGTTTAGCATGTAGTTTTGTTCAACCAGTCAAGAAAAGCCTATGCTTGTTTCTCAATCTGTATGATACATTTTTGTCATTTGTTGTGAAACATGGGATGTTTGTAAATTGTCATGATTATATATTATATTTAAATACATGTAAGATATTTCTGTTTTATTAATAAATAATATTTAACATTATAGGCCTTAGTGTTATTGTAGTGAAAAACACTGAAGAATATTCACTCTGATTAGGTTTTTTTAGTTTTCTCTTTAACAGTTAACAGTTGTTAAGTAAATTATACTAATTTAAATGAGTTAATTCAATGCAGCTTGAAGCATCCCTCCCTCCCTCCCTCCCTCCCTCCCTCCCTCCCTCCCTCCCTCCTTCTATTTATATCCAGGTTTGAACTCAAGGCAGCTTAAAAAAAATTATTCAGTCAAGGTGGGAAAATACTAGAGCATCATTCCAGCTTTAGTAAGTAAGACAGGGGACATAATTATGCAATCCTCCAGACCAGAGCTTTCCAAACTTTTCATGTTGGTGATACACTTCTTCAACATGCATCATTTTGTGACACAATAATTCAGTTTTACTAGCAAACCAGAGTACCCAGAGGCGTATTGGGGGCAAGGCAGCCCCCTCCAATCCTAGCCCGCTGCCATTGTCTTCTCCAGGAAAGGCCCCAGCAAGAGCAACAACAGGGGGAAAGGTAGCCCCCTCCTACCTGGTCCTTGCCCTCTGCCATCACTCTTGCCAGGGAAAAGCCCCAGGGAGAGTGACAGCAGCAGGCCAGACTGGGGAGGAGGTCTTCCTTGACCAAGGAGGTGACACACCAGTACATTACAAGTGACACACTAATGTGTCACAACACATTGTTTGGAAAGCCCTGCTCCAGACGTTGTTGAACTGCAGTTCTCTAGTATTCCTCACCATTACCTCTGCTGGTTAGGACTGATGGGAATTGCAATAACACAACATCTGAAGGGATGCGCAGTTTTCACCTCTTATCTAGGATCTGGTATCTAACTACTTTGTGAAGTGGCTTGATGAATATATTAGGTTTTTAGCTCTTAATCTCTAAAGGTCATTACTTTGGACCAAACATGAATAGTCCAGATGTGTATTTTGACCAGATTGACATTTTGACTGTCTACAATTGCCTTGCTAAATTTTGCTGCTGTGAAAAGTAGCCATAGCCTCTGACCTTAACAGTTTTGAAATGCTTTGATCACTTTAAAAAGTCAAATTCTATTGGCAACATTGGCTGAATGAAGCATCCAGACACAGAAGCAATAGAACCTGGAATGTCAGTTGTTGGAAAAAGAAACAGTAAAGTAGGATTACTTTTGTGTCTTGTTTGTGGGATACTCAGAAATGTCTGGCTGGACATTGTTATCAGCAGTTTGGCTAAATTCTAATCTAACCCAGCAGAGATCTTCTCATGTTAAATCCAGATGTAACTTGATAAGATCCAATTTGCTATAGTAACGTGACTTCCATTGGATTCAATTGGAATCCTTATTGAATTTGCAGACAATACAAAACTGGGAGAGGTAGCTAACAAATTAGAATATAAGAAGAGAATTCAAAAGGACCTTGATAAACTAGAAAACTGGGCTGAAATTTATAAAATAATATTCGGCAGAGAAAAAAAACACACACACAAAATTCTACATTTAGACCACAAAAACCAAATGCACAGGTATAAGATGTGGGGAGGGGGAATACTTGCTTCAGCAGTACTATGTGTGAATAGAACCTTGGGATTATTGTTTGTCCTAAGATGAACATGAGTCAGCAGTGTGATGCTGCAGCAAAGAAGGCAAATGTTATCTTTGCCTGCATTAATAGAAGCAGAGCTTCCAAATTTAAGGAAATAATAGTCCCCTCATTTTGTGCTGGTTCTGGGCACCTCATTTTATAGACAAGTTGGAGTCAGTTCAGAGAAAGGCAACAAGGATGATAAGATGTATGAGAGATTGGAGGAGCTGGGCATGTTCATTGTGGTGAAGAGAAGACTGACGGGTGACATGATTGTTCTCTTTAAATACCTCAAGGGCTGCCACAAAGAAGAGGGGAAGGCTTGTTCTCTGCTTCTTCAGTAGGGTAGTTTTTGATTGAAAACTGAATGAACTTCTGGACAATCAGTTTAGCAATGGGAACGATTACCTAAAGAGATAGAGGATTCTCCTTCTCAGGATGTCTTCAAAAAGAGGTTGGACGGCTACCTGCTCTGTGGTTCCCAAACTTTGATTCTCCAGATGTTTTGCATGGATTACTGACTGTTGGTCAAACTGGCTAGGACTTCCAGGAGTTGAAGTCCAAAACACATGCAGAATCACAGTTTGGGAGTCACTGCTTTAGCTATGCATTGAATCAGGGGATGGACCTGATGGCCCATAGGGCCCCTTCCAACTCTATTATTGTATGATGCTGTGAAATGATTTCAACCAGTGTTAACAGGAACAACTTAACTGGGGTGATAGTCACCATCACAGCTTGAGCGTTCCCCAGTGTAGTGATGCTTGGTATCAACTTTCTCCAAACTGCTGTCCAGACCTTCTTTAATCACTTCCAGTTGTTCAACTGTTGCATAAGGTCATTTCTGTCGAGAGAGCTAATTTGACATGGTTGCACCTATATTTTGAAAAGCTGTTTTTATAAAGACATGCCTTAAGTGTAATTAACTTTCAGCTGCTCTTAATGGGAAAAAACAGCTTGTGTTCTTACATTTTGTGAGACTCTTGTTTTCAACTCAGTGCCATAAATAAACATATATAAAAATTTTAAAAATGTGCAATGTTATACACATTTTCCTGAGAGTAAGCCCTAGTTGAATTCAGTAGGGCTTGCTTCTGAGTAATCATGGATAGAGTTTTACTGTTTAGACATTAATAAGATAATTCTTTATAAGACTGATGCCAAACCAAATATTTACATTACATTAGCTTCTGGTGTAAAGTTCTCAACTGTAGCACTTCTCTGATAGAGTGTTAGTCTGGTTCTTTTGTAGAAATCTAAGTAACAATACTCTCCTGCTCCAAGCACTTCTTTAGATCAGTGCTATAAATATTTTTCTCTGTGTTTTAGATTACTACAATAAGAATACTTTAAAAGGGGCATTGAACAGACAAGGTTTGTATTTCTGAAGCAAATAAACATATTTGCATGGTCACTCCTAAGGTTCTTCCTTTTAATGGTATGATTTGTATTCCATTTTATCTTGAGTGACTTAGTTTGGACTACAGCGTGTCCACCTGTCATTTTGACTAGAGATTCTAGGAGCCCTTAGTAGAATAATTTTTAATCACTGTACTTCATCTTCTGACTTTATATATCTGTACTTACGGATGTTTTGTGGAAAGCAAACTTCAAAAGGTAAAACTTAACAGTGTTCTGTTGAAATTCACCGATAGATCCAGTTCAAACATAAATAAGAGACCATTGTTTTTCATTATCAGAACAAGGCTTGAACAGATCTTAGGCCTTCATTCTCCTCTCTTCACAAGTGAGAGGAGATCAAAAGTTTGTTCTTTGTGTTGAAATGAACTACAGTTCCCCTACTTCACACAAGCTGTCAATAATAAGTAGTTCTGAGAAAACGTATTAATACATGGCTAAGACTACCATACATTGCATACTGTGGCATTCTTAATGCATATTAAATCAATTTATCCACCAAGATCAGGTACCCCTTTAACATATTCTGCAGTTGTGCAGCCAGTTTTTCAACTGGACCACAACCTTGAGTTCCCTTTTTTGTAAAAAATATATATATACATACATAATAACTAGATCTCCACACATCAAGTTAAAAGTGGGAGGGGGGAATGCTTACAAAATTATCGGCTGGATTAAGAACAGCACTTACACAAACTCTGAGCAAACCTGACTGTATGCACTACTATTTTTACCCTAGTGTGATGCCTCAACAAGATTACAGACTCTGAGTATAAATTAATTATCAGCCTCAAAAAGGTTATTTTTATTAATGAAATGTAGTGCATCACCAGAAAGGAAGAAACAAATACCACCCATATTCAAAAGGTACTAGTAGAAACATGTTCTTTGTAGGTGAGAGAATGGAGAAATACATAATAAAACTAAAGTCTCAATGTGCTTTCCTAGTTACATAGTTTTGAAAGAGTGTGCACCTGTTTGGGTGGCCCTGCTGATGAGATATGGTCAGGGTTTGTTTTCTATGAGCAAGGTGGAACTATTTTCCTCTACTGTTTCACTGGGAGACACATTTGGTTAGTTAAATCACTTAGTGTCAGATGAATCCCCCAGCAAACCAAATTAATGTGCTCTTAACCTCATATATAATTGAAGAGCTTCATCCATTAGTTTCTGATCTAATTAATTATCCTGAACAAGAAGAAAAAGAAAGTGTCCTGTTTCCTGTCAGAAATGAATATAAGGCTGAAATGTAACACTGTGCTAGCATAGGAGATTAGTGTTACCAAGTAATGGATGTTGGAAAGGCTGTATTCATACATATACCTGTGCATCCTGATCATACACGTCTTCTACTAGGCAATGGCCAGGAGACTGGGTTGCCTTCTTGTGAAATATGCTGGCATTGGGCAAGGGTCAAATAGGCAAAATCTGCTTGATCAAGAGATGAAGCTCACAGAAATGCTCTGTACTGCTAATAAGATCCTTACTATCAACAGAAGATCCATACAGGATATCAACGAACAATGAACAAATTATAAATTTAATGGATAAAATACAATTATAATGGACAGAATTATAAATTCATAGGAAGGTGAAAGAAAATGAGCTTTCTCATCTTTCATCCAGCAATTTGTGCCTGGATTTATAACTTCCTCTCAAAAGAACAGGTTTTTATTGGTCCTTTCTGAACTATATAGTAGCTGGTATAACAAGGAGGGGAGACAGTCACACAGTTGTCCCCTTACCTTACAAAGAATTGGTATTTGTTAAGAATTCAGTATTTAAATCTTTATGAAAAGTACAAATATTTATCCGTGTTTCCTGGGTTACTTTATATTAAAAATAATAGATTCACAGAGCCAGTTTGTCTCCACAGACATGATCACTAACTTAAAAAGAAAAAAAGATAGCTGAGAAGATATATTGTTTCATCAGTGTTGCGGAAGGATATGACTCAAAAGCATTATGTATTTCTGGAGTCTGATTGTCTGTGAGGTTTGGATGGCTTCATTCATCTCCAGTTCCAATTTGTACTCTACTGCTAATTAAAACCCTGTTGTTTGCCAAACACATAGTCTCTGAGACACACACCATTCAAAGTGCTTTGCTTCTAGAGGGAAAGAAAATGAAAATGGCTAGCTCTCAAAAAAAAATCTCCTCCCCTTTCTGTGTTCCACCATGTTGCTTCTGATTGAGAGTCCTGGTTTGGAATCATCCAGTGATTCATTCAGAGATACGCCATTTCTGCACTAGATTGTTACAGTGCTATTATCCACTTTCAACATCGTATGGAATCCTGGGATTTGCAGTTTGGGGAGGGACCTTTGAGGCCACTCCCTAAACTGCAAACCCCAGGATTCCATAGAGTGTTGAAAGTAGAATAATAGCACCATAAAATCTAGTGCAGAAATGGCCATACAGTAGGCACTGTCTTCTGTAGATGGGTGTCTAAGACTCACAGAACTCTATAATTGCTTTTTATTACTTAATATTTCATCATAGTGTGGGAATGGTGAATTAAAGGATTAATGTTTCCTTAATAGGTAAAGCTTAATAGGCAAAGAAAACATTTCACTTCCCTGATTAACCCTGGATTTCAATAGCAACAAGGCGTATTTGCCTTAAAACTCACCCTAAAAGTATTAACACTGTTAACTCTTGATAACAAATCAGCCTATTTTGAGTGACCCTAAACAGAAAAAAATCTTCTTAAAGACCAGTTGTCCTTCACTTCACCTAACCTTTTTTTAGTCTTAAAAACTGGAATCTGTTTTTCTTCAGAAAAAAAAAATCCAACAATATAGTCTCCCCCCCAATATTTTTTTGAAAAATATTCTGAAAAGGAAACATCAATTTCACCATTTTATTTAAGGGATACTGTTTTACTGCACCATTGTACATAAAGGGACCTGAGCATTCATGGATTTTTGTATCCACAGGGAGTCCTGGAACCAAACACTAGTGGATACTTAGGTCCCACTATATCTCACACTAAAATTACCAATGTAAGCACGTAATTTTCCATCAGTCGTACTTGTTGAGTGATGTTAATGTATTAATCTTAGAACTGAAATTATGAGTTAAAAAATTGAGAGAGAAGGAGAGAGAGCATGGATTTCCTAATGAAAGCTGCCATTCAGTATTGCAGTTAGAGGTTTATAACCTAGGGTAACAGATCTGTAACTGCTCTGTATTCGGTAAGACTACACAATCTTACTGTAAGATGAGGGAGACTCCACAAAGCCCACCTTAAGAGCCAAGAGTCAGATCAAGTTAAGTAGGTCCTTTCAGCTCCTGAACTGAGTTCCAGCTTCCTCTCATCGGCAAGTAAGGCTATGATGATCAGAACACTGGTGCAAGTCCTCTTTCTCTGGTGAGAGGAGTGTAGAAATATCCTCTTCCTTGTGCACTTAACAAAAGCTGAATAGTCTTCCTTCATCCAATCTAACTGTTAGCTCTTAAGGTGAGCTGGTGGGTGGTCAGGCCAGGAGGCATTATTTATGCATATGTAACTAAGGAGCCAATGCATTCACAATGTCTCTGTGCATTACAGTAGCTTGGTTTCTAGCCGGAGACCCAGTTCAAATTCCCATTTTGCCAAAGTTCTGCCATTGTACATAATGGGACCTGAGCATTCATGAATGTTTGTATCCACAGGGAGTCCTAGATGGCCTTGGGCCAACCACAGCTTCATGGAACCTACCTCACAGCTGGTAAATCACATGGTTGTTAGGGTAAAAATGGGTGGTGGGGAGGGAGGATACTGCATGTAGAATCATACATCTGGAAGGAATCCCAAGGGCCATTTGGATGTTCCCAGATGTGCTTGAGCAACTGGTGGAGCAAAAATGAAATAATATTAGTAAAAACAGAATCAACTAGTTGGAAGATTCCTTGCAGGATGTGAAATTTAACCCACTGCCTAGTGCAGTACAGGATGTGACTATATCACTAACAGGTGGTTGTCCAGCCTCTTTCTGCTTAAGTAGTAGCAGTTCTTGTAGTAGGCTCTTCTGCTGTCTTCTCTACAATTTCTGCCTATTATTTTGAGTCCTGTCCTCTGGAGCAACAGAGGTTTGAGTGTCAGACATGTTCCGTGCTCTACATCTCAGCTTCCAGATTTTTGGAGGCTACTATCATGTCTCCAGGTCTGCCTTCATCTTTTCTTCTCTAGACTAGACATACCCAACTCTTTCAACTGTTACTCCTTGATACTTGGTTTACACACTGCTCACCATCTTGGTCTGTTTGTTTGTCCATTTTATTGATACACACAATTTCTTCTGACATGAGATTTAAGAAAGCTTGCAATCAGGTTAAGACAAGATAGGGCTTAAAAACCTGAGGGTAAACACAATTAAGCACATTAACACATTAAACATTAACACACCATGAATTTTTAAAAGAGAGAACAATTAAAAACCATAACAATGAAGATAGAAATACAGCACCCTCTCCCTTCCTCTTTAGAATGGTTAAAAGAATACAACTGAAATTCGGTCTCTGTAACCAAAATGGCAACAAGTAACCCTCTTCCTTTATAAAAATGCTTGGTTCTCCCCCCCCCCTTTCTTGATCTACTAGTAATGTCAGAAATACAACTTTACCTACTTATAATGTTTTGCTCAATGTCTTTCTGCTTCATTTAACTGCTCTAGTATGGTAACAGTGGTTTTATTGAAGTGACACAGAAGGAACACAAATCTCCATGATCTAAGAACTTAGCACCAGTGAAAATGCTATGGTTAAAATGCCTGCTTGTTCAAATAACCACAATAATAAAACATGTTTGTCCCAGTCTTTTCCAGATTAAAGGCTAAAAGAAAGAGTAGGAAAAGAAATTAAACATTGGATTTTATGAATGATTTTCAGAAAGTATGGATTTTCACAACTTGGGTGGCAAACTTGAACTTTTAACATGAAATATTTTATTGTTTGCTGGAAAAGCAGTAAATGAGCGTTCTTTAAAGCCTTGGAGGATCAGAAAACTAGGTAGTTCATGAGGGGCAGGGATAGTTTACCAGAAGTACAACCAAACCATAAATATCTTCAGAACGAACGTGTATGTTTTGTTACAGTAGAGGCCAGAAAGGTAATATTCCAGATGGAGAAATGTAACTAATATAGAAACGGTATCTGTGTTGAGCTTGTGTTCCAAGTTGCACCTTGGGAGCCTGATTCATAAAGGAAGCCTAACTCATGAGTTATAATAAACTGATCACTGGGAAATGCTGCACTGTTCCTCTGATATTTAAAAAATATATCCAGGCACATATATTATTAGTATCATTTTGGATTAGTACAAACATGTGACAGAAATATAGGAGTTGCATTTCAGAATTTGAGCCTCTTAATATTGATTGAGAATAAAACATTGCCGTATTTGCTTGCTTCACAATAACATAGCATACCCTCCACTTTTTAAAAATTTTGTAAATAGTTTATGAAAGGCTTCGGGGGGGGGAGAGTGAGGTTTCCATCTGGGAAGTCAGTTTTTATGAAGATGATAAACAAGGATGGGAATCTGATAGTTGTAATAGAAAGATGGTCTTCTGTGTGTGAAACAATACTCCCTTGAGAACTCCAATTGTCCAAATTAAAGAAAAAGAAAAAAAAGAAAACTGTTACTTAAAATGCATGCTTCCTTTCCCATCTTAAACCCTCCATTGATATTGAGTGTATCAGTCCAGTATCAGGATCAAATGTACCCCATGAAAAAAAAACAGGTTGTGGGAAGTCATTAAGTATGATACACTAAGTGGGGAAAAACACACACACACTTTGTTCAGGAATGCAATACATTGTTAACGCCTTTGAAACAAATCAATGACATTGTGCTCAGGACATATTAAGGGCAACCCTCAACAATTGTGTTTTGAAAAGATGTTTTCATTAACAGAGAAAAGTAGATGTGGCAAGGTTGTTGCTGTTAACTCTGGTCATTTGCTGAGATGAGAATGAAGGTTGCTTCAGAAACATTAGCAGGTGCCTTTTGACACCCCCCCCCCAACAAAAATAATAGCTGTGAAGAAAAGTGAATTTGGTTAGATCACAAGGAAGTTGTAAGTATTAAAATGTTTGGAAAATTAGGTTTGTAAAGGAGTTTTGTAACTGATAGTATTAATCCTGCATACTAGTTGTAGCAATGTTAAGGGAAACAAATAATTAATGATCTCTTATGAGACCATCTTCCATATTCCTTTGCCATAAAAAACCTGAAAGAAACAGGTTCTAATGTAAGCATCTCTAGACCTCACGTGGCAGGTAGCTAATTAAACTGAAGCAATATTTTGTGTGTTATTTTGTACCCTAGCAAGTACATAAAATTTAAGTTGTTTAGTTATGCCAGTAGTTTTAGAATTGATCTCAAAGCTATAAGAATAAAACCATTGGGTTTTTTCCCCCCAAAGGTAGTGGGAAGGAGAGTTCAAACACCGTATGACTATTTACATCATTACCTGGAATGTGGTAATAGAATTACCTGGAAAGTGGAGTTGTATAAAACTGACACAGATGCTTTCAAGCCCCCAGCCCACTATCAGGAACACCCCACTTGTCAGTGGAGTTTACAAGGTGCATTTTGTATACAGGAGTCTATCTTTCTATTTATACAGGAAAGGTCATGGAAAGTGTCACAGTGAAGGTTCTTAACTGATGCCTGGATTTGGATAAAAGTGCTTTTGATGTGCAACTTTTGATAAGCAGAGTCGTTTCAAACTAGAAGTAATGTAACAGTAATGCATAATGGGAATTTTAGAGGAGGCAAATGAAGGAACATGTGGAAGATGTTTCTACTGACAGTATGCCAGTTTCCTATAATGTGACTTATCTGTTAATATCTGTCACCTGGCAATAATTTTTTATAGTGGTCGTTCATCTGTGTCATTGGTGCTGTAAATTTCATATGGCATGTGTTCAGTGACAAAAAATCCACTGAGTACAGAGTGCAGAGATGAAACAACAGAGACTTGAAATATGGAAAATGAAAGATTTGCTAAATGTGTCAATATGGGGAATATGTCAATCTGTTGTTTATTATCTTAGCTTATTGTTTGGAATAGGAGATCTCTATAGAACCCTGATACAAGAAAGCATGACTTGTGTTTCTCCTAACTGGGAAGTTTAAATTCATAGGCTGGGTTGAAAGGCAAGCCACCATTGTGGAACAGTATAAACAGGGTATTGCAGATCTCGCTATAAGTGCCTCCAGCATTTTTCAGCAAGCATGATCCATGAGACTGGAATTCTATTTAGTTATTCCCAGAGTTTCAGAGCAATATATAACTCTTTTAAAAATATTTATCTAGCTTTAAAACTCTAAGAAAAAAGCTGAGTGTAATTCCAGATTGTACAGTTTGTTTAAGATAGGTATAAAATGTTACTTAAAGAGGTATTAAAGGGGGCTAAGTCATCCATCTCGAGGAAACCTGTGTAATAGCAGCAGTTCTAGATTCTATCTTTTTCTTTTTTTCATGAAAAACAAAAGTTCAGGCCAGATGTCCCAAATCTATTTTTGGCTGGTGGGAGATTTTATTTCTTGTGAGGTCATGGCCGATAACAAAGAACTGCTGATAACTGAAACTATTTTTTCCTGTGTTTAGAGATTACCAAAAAGAAACAAGAAAAGTAAAATCTCCAAGGACAATAACCTGATACAAAGTCATCATTCCACGTGAAACCAGATAGCATGTGACACTGAGTTTCCGCACCCAGCCTCATGCTTGTTTATACAGGTGTCTGTAGAGGAATGTGGGCATTTTAGCTTAACCAATGCAAGCTGATAAGCTAATGGGCCTTGCTAGAACTTTTGAGACTGGAGCACCTCTATCAGCCTTCATCCGTTTAAGTCTGTGGATGCAATCCCCATTCCCAGTTCCTCAACTGCTGTTAGTCCTAGAAAATAGGTTTGTAACTATTCTTGGAATGTCACCTCTGAATTAAACTGTTCACCCTTTTACGGAGAGCTGTTTTTGTCTTTCGGACAAACACCCACACACCACTAAGCAACACACAGCTGTTTACAAAGCTTATCTAACGCTGAAGCTTCTTCAGGGTAATAGGCCAAAAGAAGCTTCAGACGTAGGTAGCATGCTATATTTAATAAACAATTGAAAGCTTTATGGCACTGTGAGCCTTTCTATATGAGGCAACTTTGAAGATCATTGTATCTCTTCTAGTGATATTATAGACTGAATAGAGCACAGTTTGGAAAACACAGTTCAAGACAAAGCCTTTTTGAGCTAAGGTCTCTTTATCTAGAGGTATGGTCTGGATAGTACAGTAGAGTCCTGGTTATCCGACCCAAACGGGTGGCCGCAGCATCGGATAACCGAAAGGGTCGGATTACCCGGATGCCCGTGGTGGCCGCCATTTTGGGGGCATGTCGGGGCAGGCCTGGGGGTGTGTCTGGGCGTGTCTGGGGCACGGAAATGCCCACAGCCACGCCCCCAGGCCGTCACAACGTCGGTTAATCCAGATGGTCGGAAAACCGAGCGTCGGATAAATGGGACTCTACTGTAGTTGGAAAAGGGACTCCCAAGGAGAACTAGGTGCTGTAGACTGTATTCACAGAAAAGGCATCTTTCTGAGAAACCCTATGATAGGTATGTTATTAAGTCAGAGTCAGCTTAAAGGCACACAACAGTTTTCAGTAAATGTTTCAGAAATTAAAGTTGTCTCAGCACCAGTTCAAATGTTAACCTTGCCAACATATGTAAGTACAGTCATCCCTCCAAATTTGCTGGAGTTTGGGGCACAGGAACCCCGCAAAAGTGGAAAAACCGCAAATAACTCTAGCCCCACAAACCAAAATTAGCATACACAAACAAATATGATTCGCATATTCTACCCACTGTGGATGCCTATGAGGTATTGCGGTGCCTTCACAAGGTGGAAGTTGGCAGCTGGTGGGGCTCACTGCTGCCTCCACTGCTGCCCTATGCCATTTTTAATAGGGGCTTATAAGTCTTGTTTGCAGCCTCTCAGTCTTGTGAAGCTTGTAGTCTCTATTAAAAATGGCACAGAGCAACATCAGAGGCAGCAGCAAATAGTCCATGAATAATCAAATCCACAGAAATGAAACCTGCAAATGTGGAGGACTGGCTGTAGTGTAACAGACAGCGCAGCAGGAGATTCCAAGAAGTGTGCTTACTTAACCTATTTTGTGTAATTAAGGTGGCATGAATTTATCATAACTGCTCATTTGCTTAGCCAGCTTCCAGGTTACTTGTCCTAATGCCTGCCAGTAAAGCCCTGACTGAGCAAGCATGTAAACCTGACCCTTCTCTATCAAAAAAATTGTCTTTCACCCCTGCAAGATCTCTGTTGCATTTTGTCAAGCAAAACTTTTTTTTAAAGAAACAATTGTGTAAACATAAGCATATCTTTTATTCCATTTGCTTACTCAGTGTGTAGCCACCTGGAAGTGTTGTCAGTGTATTTATTCTTTAGTTTGTTTATTTAATAAATAAATCAGTGTTAATGTATCATTGGCTTGTGTATCAGCAGCACTGATCTTGGCATTTGATCTTGCTTTACATTCACCTCTGCATCAGAAGCAGCCTATGAAATGTTACTATTTACTTCCAGTGCAGTTCTTTTATATTTAATGCTAGTATATAAATGATGTTTACATTTTAGTTTAAAGCAGGGTGGGCAACTATGGCAGATTCTGGGACCCTTTTTTCAACCCTAGGACCCTCTGGGGCTGTACCAATTGTGAAAAATGCCAAGGGAGAGACTCAAAAAAAAAAGAAAAAGGGTGCCCAAAAAGTTACTTCTGGTTTTGAAAAACAAGTATTTTAAAAACATGAAATGGTTAACCTAAATCTACCTTTTTGTAATATGTGTGTGTCGGCATTCATTTTTATATTAAGGAAAACAGTTTGTTAAACATTAAGAGCAGTGACTCATCTGGAACAGTTTGCCACTGAAACAAAAGTTATGTGGAATTCTCAGTAGGATTGGGAGGTAGCTGTTCAAGAGATTTTCTTAGTTCTGGTTCCCAGTATGAGACTCTGGAACTTTATCCAGCTGTCTAATGTTCTGTATGTCATCATCCATCAGGATCCCACCAGATTATGCTTGTAGCCCAGTAAGTAGACCACTGTTTCATGGCTTCAGTGACTGCTGTTTTTCTGTGGCAAATTCTGGAGGATATGAGTGGCTGTCCCTTTCATCTCTAGCGATTCCTAGATATCAATGGGTACGAAAGGGAGCTTTAAATTTTCCCATTCCTGCATGCTTATGAGGCTGGGTAGGAAGTACATGTGGATGCATATACAACCCACAGTCATCTTGGCCCTTGGAAAGTGAGAAGTCTGTAAGATTGTGTTATGCGTTGTCTGGATGCATGGGCTTAAATCTGATTGTTAGTCCCAACTGGAATAGAGCCACTGAATAAATAGGAATTTGTTAAGGCACACTTACATAATAATCCATTGGTTCAATTACTTTAGTGAAGTTAGACCTAACAGTTGAACTTCAGCCTAGGTCTTTTGCTTTTGAACAACTGCTGGAATGAAAGAAGAGAGTCAGACTTAGAATGCAAAGTAGCTGTGCAAAGTAGTTGTGCTACACCAAACAGATACCCAAAGACCACTCTAAATCATCAGTTTTATTGTAATTTTTAAAAAAAAATACACACTAATTTTGAAAAAAATAGAAGTGCTTTCCCAAAGATGGAGGCTAGAGCAAGAAAACGAATGCTACAGTGACAACAGTGGATGATTTGATGCAATTGCACTATTAACCTTTTAAGTCCAGAAATCAGCATAGTAATTTACGTAATATATATTATTCATATTAGATTATTGTATTGGACCCCTTAAAAGGCCTAGTCATGCCTATGGCATGTGTTTAAAACTCTTGCAACAGATGATTGAAACTGTTCTTTTTTGTTGTTAATTTATTGTTGCTGCTAGAAGAAAAGCCTGGTTGTACATGTTTTGAAATAACTAATAAAATAAAAGGTTTCATCTCAATGTGTGATTCTAGGACAGACGAGTAAAGTATTGAATAAAAATTGAGTTTTCATTCAAATGTGTTATAATACAGAAAAAACAAACCTTTTGCAATCTTATTTCTGTGCATTTAAAAAAATGATCTACAAAATTGGTCACCTCTGTAAACTATAAATTCCATGATGCATTGGTATGTGTGTCCTTGGATGCACATCTATAGCAGATGGTGAAATGAAAAATGCTGAAAGGTTTTATTACAAACATTTAACAAATGGTTTATTTCCTTATATTCACAGCCAGTTCATCCCTTATGAACCATCCCTGCTTTGTATTATTAAGACTGTTCTAGGAGAAGGGAACTTTCTTCTCCCACTTACTCACATAGTCATCAGTAATGTGACAGCAGGTATTTCATATTTCATCATGACCTTTTCATGTAAGTTTCCACTGGGTTTAATTTACATTATATTTCATTTTTTCCCCTTCTGTAGTACTTTGGGAAAGTTGGAGCAGCTCAGTGTGGGCCCTACAGCAGTCTGCAACTATGTGATGATGAGGGTATAACCTATTTAGCTTTGACAATGTGACTGGGAATCTTTGATGATTCTCTGGTCCCCTTTGAGTTATTTCTGATGCTGCATGCATAGATCAGCTTTGGGGACAGTGATATAATCAGTGGACCTTAGTGTACTGAGCTGACAGAAAATAAGGGAAAATGCTAGAAACACAGACAAATCAGAAAAACATGAACTAATTTCTGCATGATGAGTTTGCTCTAACCATAATGTAATTACAATGTTCTGTGTTTACAGGTAAATTGACTGATACACCATGTTCTGTTCTATTTAAATCCTAAAGTTGTGTCCCCCTTGTTTTTCTGTTTTGCCTTCAAATGTTATCTCTCTGTGTGTTTTGTAAATGTTAATATGGAGGAAAATATTTTCCTTCTGAAATATTTGCATTTTCTTTTAAGCTTATCCAAAACACTGGGACAATAGATTTTTTTCAAGGTGCCTGGCAACAGTAAGATCTGCCCTGCTCCTTTTGGGCAAAATGTACGTTATGCACAGCCATTTGATATGGCAAGGGATGCATATGCACGGAATAGAAAATAATCAGAAGCAGTGTAATGTTAAACAGAAGAAGAACTAATAGCCAGTGGATGAACTGCACTCCTTCTTTCTAATGAAGATCTGAGATCTGATAACCTAAATTATCTTCTTGCATGATTGAAAGAGATTGTATTTCTCTCCACAACGTATTTATTTTTATTTAATTTATTTATTTAAAGTATTTACACCCTGTTTGTAATGGTTTGAGCATTGGACTATGCCCAGGGTCTGAGTCTCCACTTGGCCATGGAAATCCACTGGGTGACTTCAGGTGTATCTCACACACTCTCAACCCCAGAAAACCCCATGATAGTTTTGCCTTAGGTCTGACTTTTGCCCAAAGTCAGAGAGGACTTGAAAGCAAATAACAACAACAGCAGTAGCAACAACAACACTCCACTATTCAGCCACAAAGACTCTCAGAGTGGCTTACAAATTGTGAATTTGACGGTTTGTCCTCAGCCTTACAATCTAAATAAGAAATGGCACACAAGGAAAAAGGGATGACAGTGTGGGAGGGGAGTAAGTCCACTAAATAGTGCTGATTCTTCTCGCCCTCCGATGCCACAACAATGGCAGTTGGGCTGGAGAGAAGGCCTTTCATCTGCCTCTTGGCCAAGGATGGATGGAGCTGTGCCTGCTGCTTCTTCCCTCCCTCCAAGGCCACTGCAGCTGCATGCAGATATTTCAAAGCTTTAACACGCACCCATACTTTAAAGATTATGTTACATTAGTATTCTTGCAGATATCTCTAGCCCATCGTTTAAAAGAAAGATGTATCTCTTTCTCTTTGTAATTAAGGCAGAGAGGGAGAAATATGCTTGTTTTCAAACCAAAATGTGTTTGATTTCCAACTGGTCTTACTTGTGACCTCCAGTTGTGCTTAGTACTTTTGCAGATGGATGCCTGTGAGCCACAACATATGGAATGTGTCCGTGTTCCCATCCCCTGCTGAAGTATGATGCTTGGAGGGGGGTAACAAAATGCTCTCTGCTCTGAACTCAGTGTATTGCCAACCTTAAAAAAAAACAAAACAAACAGCCTCCCAGGGAACAATGAGCATTCCTTGAAGTCCTGAGAGACAGATTCTCTTTAAAGCGGCATAGCACAAAGTCTCTAAGGTTTGATTCCTAACATATAGCTATGGACCAGTAGGGCTGGTAATTTTTTCACTCATGAGTTCTGTAGCTGATTTGTTTGTTAACTGTATGTGTTGAATGCTGGGCTTCTGGTGCTCATTAGATCTTGGAAGAAAAAGGTTATATACGAATAAAAATGTATACTATCTCTCATGTCCCCACCCCCCATCTCCCTACTTTTTTAGTGTTTCAGGGTTCCTTCTTATGTTGCTTATATTTTATCCCTGATCACAGCCTAGAAATCAACTTTGTCATTAGATGGCACAAGAGTTGAGATGTCATGAAAGATTTCTTTGTTTATGATAATACTGTGGTAGGGTTGTTCTTGTTTTTACTGCCAGGGATGAGGGCTGCTGTTTGTGAGTTTTCCTGTCTCATCTGCTAAAATAACTTTGTTTTGGATAGTATGGTTCTTGAGCTCAGCATCCACTCCCAACCGTTCTTTAGTGCTAAGCCTCAGGCAGTAGTTGGTTTAGTTAGCCATGTCAGGACCTCTTTAGAGGTAATTCAGAAATGCATTTAAATAGAAAGAAAATGTAGCTCCTGGAAGGGTCAAGATCCAGGTTTGTCCATGCAGAGTTTTCAGTCTTTTACTGATATGTATTTGTGGTGGAACTATAGAAAATTATACCCTGGTCTCCCATGCTCCAAATTAAAGTGACAGCAGTTTTAAAAAGCAGAGGAGAAAATTAACCCAAGTAGCCCTCAGATCATGCTGAAGATTTCTCTGGACAGCCATCTGTTAACTTCAGTTTGGAAGTTATGTTGTTGTTGTGTGCCTCCAAGTTGTTTCCAACTTATAGTGACCCAAGGTGACCCTATCACAGGGGTGTCTTGGCAGTATTTTGTCAGAGGGGGTTTACCCTTGCCTTTCTCTAAGGATAAGAGAGTGTGACTTGCCCAAGATCGCCCAATGGATTGCCATTGTCAAGCAGGGATTCAAATCCTCGTCTTCCAGTGTTCTAATCCAACATTCAGACCATTACACCACACTCCTTTCCTGAGGGTTATGCAAAGTTCTTGGGAAAGACATTGCACAAAATGTTTTTTTTTTAATCTTTTCCCCTTACAGATACTTGCCATATATTGCCATATATCATCTGGTAAAGAATCCAGAACAGTGTCACAGAGGCTAAACAAAACCCTCAGAGAAAAACGTGTATCATATTTTTCATAGATTTGTTCTGAATAAGTTTATTTTTCCAAAGACAGAGGCCTAAATCCAATTTAACACTGGCAGAATGAAAAACCCCACTCTCACAGTTGCTGTGGATTAGATTTATGCAAAAGCAGTTGCACAAGAGGTTGTGTAACCAGTTGGGTAAAAGGTTCTTCAGCCACTAGCAATTGTGCAATAAAAATAACCCTGCTCTGCACTCTGTAAATGTGCGATTGTTAGCATTGGCCCTTTCATTAGTGCAGTGCCATAATTGGATACAGGCTGCAATTACCACCATGTGCTTAAGTCTGGTACAAGGTCAAAACAGAACCAGGCTACACTTGTAAAATAGAAGGGGGCACCCATTCACTGTACGCTTCAAATCGGATGCCCTTATATCCTACCTACTGGTGATATTGGCACATGTATGAAAAATAATTATACATGATTATTAGAATTTCTTTTCCAGTCTAATTTCAAAGCTGACAAAGTCTTCATCTCCCACCTGAAGTGGGAGAAAGGCAGGTGGAGCATTATGCTATTGATTCTGCCAGGCCTTTTAGCATTATTCTGTGTCGTCATAGAACGCTAGGCCATTATGCAAGGGGATAGACTTAGGAGGTAACGCATTATGGAAATTAAACTCTAGAGTGTGGAGCTGGGAAATAGTTGGTTTTATGTAAGAATTTATGTTTTTATTCTTTTTAATTCTTTTTTAATGTGAAATTGGAAGAGTTTGTTTACTTGTTTACATGTTGTTTAGAAATGGAGGTAACATCTTAATTTTCTACATTATGTAAGGATGGTGCCCCTATTTTATTGGGATAATCCTGTGTAGGGAACTGGGAGAGTGTAAACTTTCCCTCTTCATCTGTGATTTTTACTTATTGTCAGTGGCACTGTGATTGAACCTTAGGACACAGTATGCTTAGCGTGCAGATAACATGCCTGTCTTTTCAACAAAACCTAGCAAGGATATGTAAGATAAGTGATGGGCTGGGTGTCAACTGTACAAACAGAAGTTTAATCCAGGCACACTACTGGTACTGTTGGTTGAATGAACTAATTTGAGCTTTTAATGAGTGTACAGTTGGTTTGGACAATCTTGGTAGATGTAACTTTAGATCAGAATTTTATGATACTCCTGGATCTGATGTTGATAGTAATCAGGAGTACGTTTTCTTCAGTTTAGACTGGTCTACCAGGTGAGCCTTTCCCTGGACAAGAAGAATCTAGCCACCATTTCATATACCTTGATCTTGTCCAGACTGGACTATTGTTATGGACTGTGTGACATGGAATACAGGTTATCAGCTTGATATACTATACAGATCATATAATTCCATTTATACATACATTTCACTGATTTCCATTGAGCCAATTCAAAGTGTAGCTTTGATCTTTCAAGCCTGCTTGGCCTATGATAAGGATTTCCTTTGGACAAACTTGATCTCATATGAAACTGGGTTCTTACTGTGCTTATCATGTGAAGTTCAGCTCTGTGTATTGTTTATCTTTCAGTGTTCAGTGGATCTTTCCCTTCTTAGGAAGACCTACTTGATTTCCTCATGATTAGGATTTAAGGCAGTATTTCTTAACACTGTGGTTTCAGGGGACTTCGGGGTCAGATTGAATATGTTGGTACATAGGATGTTTTGGCTTCCTTTTGTATTTTATTTTCTCTAAGTGTCAATGTTTTGCTGCTTTTGTTTTTTTTAATGCTACCATTAGCTTGCAGATGTCAAGGGATAGGAGTAGAATACAAATATTTGTGAAAGATAAAGTACCTTTACAATTTCATATTTATTTTTATTTTTCAGATTGAAGAAGGGAGTAAAGCAGCAGCTGTTGACAAGTTGCTAGCTGGAGATGAAATTGTCAGTATCAATGATGTAGGCCTCTCTGGGTTCCGTCAAGAGGCTATCTGCCTAGTGAAAGGCTCACACAAGGTGTTAAAGCTTGTGGTGAAAAGGTAAGGTCATAATCCACATTTTAAAAACATGTTAAAAATACTCTTTAAAAAACAATCCTGGAATCCAGTTTTAAAACAGAAATTTCAGACATTGAATGCCATGCAGAACACACTGTTCTGGCTACCCCCTGGAAGCTTAAACAATATGAGGCTGTGTTAACTTCTTTGGATAGAGAGTTCCACAGTTGAGGCGCTACTAGAGAGAAAGCTTGGTTGCAAATACTCTCTAATCTAATTTCACAAGGTGTTGGGTGTGTGCTAAAGTAGTCATTGAATAATACTTTAAATTAGTTTTATTGTAGATGAGAGCAACGCAGGAAGAACTCTAATCATACAAATGACACTATAATACATAGTGTGCTTAGTTTCAGTGTGTTCTACCAAAGTTATACAGTGCAGGAAAAAATAAATTGCAAGAAAATCCCATCTGGACTATTCCTATGATTCACATCTGTTTGGTCCTGCATTGGCTTACGGTTTGGAAAAAAGCACATTTGGTACTCCATCTACATTCTAAGAAACGGAGTAATCTTCATGATCTGTTTACTTGCTGCTCTTTAAATTTGCAGACATTCCACAGCATAATTCATTGCTTTGTGACCTCTCAGTTTTAAAGTAGCTTTCTTCTGGGGATCCAGACAGTTTCTACTATGAATGTTTGTCATCTTTTTGATATTTACATAAATCTGTACCTGGATAGTGGTAGAACTTTCTTACTAGTGAGATATGCCTGACCTGGTATCTGCAGACAGTTTTTGCTATCAGCTGAGTGTGCATTGACAGTGAAGGTGTCAGATTCCATGCAGAGATTATTAGGAAAGGCACTGAAAATAAAAATACCTGTATAGTGATGGTCTTACATAAACCTCTGCAGTGTTGGTCACCCCATTAGAAAAATGTAATTCCTTGAGGGAAGATTAAACTACTTGAGTTTTACATATATACCTAAAGTCAGCCATCCATATTCATGGATTCTGTATCCATAGATTCAACTAACCACAGCTTTAGATATATATATCAATCAAATAAATCCAAAAAGCAAACTTTGATTTTTGCTATTTCATATAAGGGATGCCATTTTAGTACAGCATTGTATTTAATGGGACTTGAGCATCCACAAATATTGATATGCATGGGGAACCAAATGGAACCAAATCTTAGCAGAAACCAAGGACCACTGTAGTATTTAAAAGGGGCTGGTTATAGCCTATAATGCCCAATATAGCTTAGGTCAAAGCATATTTCTTATGGGCTATCTGGGCCTCAAGATCCTGATGAGAAGCCATGTGTGAGATCTGTTATCTTCACAGGCATAGCTGGTGGGGGTTGAGATGGCTACCCTAGGTTCTGGAATACCCTTCCTACAGAGGCCAGAATGACCTCCTTGATGTCCTTGTTTCAGTAGGCAAAAAAACATTTTATTCTAATAGACTTTTCAGGACAAAAGGTACTTAAAGAATGGACTTTTAAGAGGGTGCTGTACTTTTAAAATTATGCTGTATTTTTAAACTGCTTTTTGTTATTTTTAATTTGTTGTTAACATTGTTGGTAGTCCCAGTTTTTGGATGATGATGATGATGATGATACTTGTTTCACATAACATGGGCTAGGAGGACTTTTTAGACCTCCAGATGTTTATAGTTGCAGCTCCCATGATCTTTTGCCATTGGTCATGCTGCTTGGAGCTGCTGAGAATTGAAGTTCAAAACACATATACTGTCCTTGGTACAGGAAGACTAGAGAGAGAGAGAAAATCTCTTCCTTTCCCCTTGTACTTGAATGAGAGGTCACCTGATGAAATTAATGAGGAGCAAATTCAGAATGAAGATAATTTTTCTGTTCTTCATACAATGCCTGGTTTGTGTGTGTGTGTGTGTGTGTGTGTGTGTGTGTGTGTGTGCCTATAGTTAACTTATGATGACCTCATGAATTTGATAGAGTTTTGTTATGCAAGGAATACCCAGAGGTGGTTTTACCAGTTCCTTCCTCTGAAATATAGCCTACAACACTTGGCATTGGTTGGCGGTCTCCCTTCCAGGTACTAAACAAGGCTGATCCTTCTTAGTATTCAAGATTAGATGGGATCTTGTGTCTTTAGGGTATTTAGGCCCTTACATCCTCCCCAAAAACTGCTTTCCCCAGGCAGTCATTAAGGCAGATTAAATTTGAATGTATAAATATATAGTGTGATTTTGGATGTCTACAGTTTGGGAAAAAAAAGGAAAGCTTTTGGCATATAGTTGCAGTTTACAGCTTTGAAGCTATAAAAATGGTAGAATGGTATGAACCTTTGCTCTTTGCCTCCCTGCCCTCAGTATCTGCCTAATTCATCATCTGTACTGGAAAAAAAATGGTTCTGTACATAATGTTATACATACCTGCAGGCCCTTGTGAGTTGTAACCATTGCATGTATGCATACATCGAAATTTTCTCTCCCTGCGTGACAGATCCCTTTACTCAGGCTGGTCCTAAAACTTCAACACTTAGGAATCTTGCTACTCACCGTGCCCTTGTTTCTGCAGTTGTGCCCTTGCTGGATTGGGTTGCTGGGCCTCGGAGTGACTCTTTAAGCATGGACTCAATGATTGTTTGTTGTGGGGGTTCTTTAGTTTTGGTATGAATGCCCTGACTCCAATTCAGACTTAATAAAGAGTCAGAGATAGGTTTAAAAACAACAATAAGAATAGCTTTATTAAACACAGCAGAAACAAATATGGTAGTCTGTGATGATATATGTCCCACAAGTCATGAGTAGTTTTCCCTTCGTGTTCCAATCCACAGTCCTGTCTCTATGAGTTTAAAAGGCCTCTCTGTGAATTTCACACTATCAGTGACAGTTCAAAATCCTATGTCCCTCTCACACCTTGGCCATTTGCACACTAGCATGTCATCGTGCTATTATTCCGCTTTCAACATCCTATGGAGTTGTAGGGTTTGCAGGTTAGGGAGGGGCCTCCAAAGATTCCATAGGATGCTGAAAGTGGAATAATAGCACTATAACAGGCTAGTGTGGAAATGGCCTTTGTCTCAATCACACCCTGTCTGAATCTTCCAGGGGCAAGGCTCTGCCTTTTTCTATGTTCTGTATTCTCACAGCCCCACTCCCACAGCTTCTTTGACTGGCTGCTTACATGCCAGTCTGCCTCCTTCACACCCAAGTAGGGTGTACTTAAGCAAATTTGGACCAAAAGTTTGCCACTGTTTCATATTGCAAAAAAAAATCCTGACCTGTTTTAATAGGCGGTTGCACATATTCTTATTTTAAGGGAAAACCTACATTAGTGTTCATATTCTCTTGTTGCAGTTGTGAAGGTCTAACATATCACAGGCACATTTTTATCACTGTCAATGTTCAGTAACTCACAGCTAAAATTTTAAAGTATATTGGGGTGAGGATGTTACTAAAAAGTATAAAAGTTCTGTAGGACTTCATATGTGATAACTAGTTTACAATTTACTGCCTGAGTCATGAGTAGGGAATCGTGTGACCTTGATTTCAGTATGAGAGACATTTAGAAACTATGAAGCTCTCATTTTCATGCCTTAGAATATGTTATCTGTTAACAGTAACAGAGCACATCAGTTTTCTAAGCAATGAAATATAGTCATTAGCAGACTTCAAATAATGTATTGTACCTGTAAAATAAATTCCTGTAATCTTGCCTTGTTTTGTTTTTGGGAAGTGTCAAGAATATATATGATCAGCTACCAGTCACCTACAAATCAGCTTGTAAGGGCCTCTAAGCTTTCATTAAATGGAACTTTTACAAATGAAATCTCCCCTGTGGTACTTCCTTTTTTCTTTTTTTTTAAATCTTTTCCATGTCATATAATTCCCGAGAGAGAACTGTGCACTGATTTTATAGCATGTCTGATTGTGTGCTCTCTTTCTACACTGTCCTTATGTCATCTTTTCAAATCCTAGATTCAAATTAATCTTACTATTATCTCGTGGTACAGTAGGAATATCCCATTGTTAAAGCAAACCATGGTGGGAAAGGGAAAACACATACAAAGAAAGGAGGAAATACATTATTGTGGGACGTGCTATCTGTCTCTTAAACCATTACAGTCATATTTCACAAATGTTGTATCTGTACCAGGCTTCAGTGTTTAGCTAGGAGTATGGATTAAAAAAAAGGTCTTCAAGCCTCAAGAGCAAATCTGAACCTGATCATAAGGCATAGCACAATCTTTATCTTGTTGGACCTGTTTTTCTTCATGCTACCTATGGATTGTGACATTTAGAGCAGTGCGACTGAGTGTTTTGCTGGCCTTTAATCTGTAGAGCGCCCCCTGATGTCAAGGTGCAGAATTTTATGTGCACATTCTGGTCTTTAAGCCAGAACTAGAACCAATGAAGCTAACTTTAAAAACCTAGTGTACATTAGTGCACATACCATGTAGCTTGGGAATGCACACAGAAAGCTTTTTGTTTGGCAGAAGTTTTCCTTTTGGGTCTCTCTCATGCTTAGTAATACAAAATGTACCCAGGGAAATTGAACAGTTTTATAATGCTCAAATAATTTCACAAATCAATAAATAGAGGTAACAGTAAAAGTAATGTTAAGGATGCTGCCCTGAATCCATTTAACCTGGATATAAGCCCCACTGAATTAAGTGGGGTGGGACTTAAGATGTAAACAGCTGCGTATATGATTGTGCTATTAGATTATTGCATCTATGAGGGACTTTAAACATTGGTTGGCATCCTGTGAGGAAGTTACATGATCATTAACAGACTTGCAATGGGGTAAATTTGAATTGCATAGTTGTGTGATGTTTGCATTCTTAGGAGAGGAGGGGAGACATAGCTGCACCATCAGGACCATTGTGTAAGCAAAGCCAATAGTGTAACTATTGTACTGTGGATCCCATTGTGCTGTGCATTCTGTCACACAACAGGACACCAAGCATGGTTCCCCAGTGAACATTGTCACAGTTTGCTAGAAGACTTTTATATTGAGTCAGAGACTCATCGTAGCCTCTGATGCAGGTTGTCAACTGGTATCTGCTTATTTTTGAAGAATGAGAAAGTAGCATAATGTTTAGGGGGAAAAGAATTGATTGGTCTAAAATAATTATCAATTATCAACCTAATGAATAATTTTACATAAAGTGAGAATACCTCAGATTTGTACTCTGTGCCCAAGAATTTTGGCACAACTTCCAACAAAGTGAAAATATGCATTAAGAGAACTAGTCCAGTACTTTTTGTTATTTGGTTGTTTGGTTTGAGTGAAAGTCTTTTATGGGAAAGTGTCTGGAAGGTACCAAAGGAAAGAAGGAAGGAAGAATGGAATGAAATACATTTCTAGAGCATGGATCAATTGTTAGTCATATTGTGTTAAAGACAAATAAATTAGCATGTTGGTACAATCCTACTGTTTTTTCCTTGGAGTAAGACTATCAACCTTATTTTTGGAGGTCCCATTTGAAAGTAACACTACCTTTTTAACCATATCTCCTGCTGCTGCTCTGCTTTTCTATTTGAAATTGGATAATGGAAAGCAGATCTGGGACTGTGTTAAATCATTTATTTCTACACAGAGCAGCTGAACACAGTCCAAACTCCTATTAGATTGCAAACACAAAGGAAGAACTAAAAGTGCATACCTTAGACAGGTGTGTAACAATGCAAGCGTTAGGTACAATTCACAAACATGCAGCATATTATTAAAGAATTATTAAAAGACATTCTATAAACCCTTTATTCATTTTACAGGTGGAAGCAGAGGCTTGTAGTTTTTATCGTTAAAATTCAAAAGCTATGTAAAGCAAGCAAACCAAGCCAAATCTTATTTTGAAATAGAGAGTCCATGGCAGGTAACTTCAAGAAGTTGGCCAGCTTAGTGACAGGTTAAGTCATTTTTTTTTAAATGTTCCAAGCTGTTATTGAACATGTTTGCATGCAAAGTATGTATTACCATATGGTCCAAGGACTAAGCATTTGAGAACATTTACTGTCGCATAATCACTCTCTATTGCTTTCTTTCTTCCTCCATTTCAAAAACTAAAAGGCATGTACTTCCTCCCCTCTTGCAAACTGTCTGTATTCCTCCTCCTAAATTACTCGACTTCTGCTAATTTTTATCATATAGCTCTTATCAGTGGCAGCAAGTGGAGACCGGCTGTTAGCCTCCTGCCTCTGCCAGCGTAACAGCCTATTGTATAGCTAGGACTACCTGTGCTGCTGCTGCTGCTCCCTGATCAGAATCAGTGCAGTTAGCCCAAGAGTAAATGCAGTTAACTGGTTAGGAACTTGCTGTTTAACTCAGCCGCGGACCCAATTTTCTTCCTTTTCGTGACACCAAAAATCTATTGCCTGAGGCATCTGCCTCACTCTAATGGAAGCGCCAGTACTGAGAAGAACAGGTTGCTTACCTGTAACTGTGGTTCTTCGAGTGGTCATCTGTGCCATCATACACTAGGAGCTTTAGCGCCTGCGCGGTAGCGTTCGGAAACTTCTAGAGCTTGTTCGCTTGGCGGGAACCCCTCCCCCACGCCGGTACTGCGCATGCTCCTCCCGCCGAGCAACGGTCTCTCCTCAGTTCTGTCGTCCGCCGTAGAACCTACAGGGACCTGAGAAAGAGGGGAGGAAGGGCGGGTGTGTATGATGGCACAGATGACCACTCGAAGAACCACAGTTACAGGTAAGCAACCTGTTCTTCTTCTTCGTGGTCTCTGTGCCTTCATACACTAGGAGACTGTGTAGCTTACCGGTCGGACGGCGGGTCAGGTCCTACAGCACGGAAGCCAACACCTCACGTCCAAACCGGGCATCTCTGCGCGACCGGCAGTCGAGCCTGTAGTGGCGCACGAAGGTCGATGGTTGGGACCAGGTCGCCACACGGCAGAGTTCATGCAGGTCAACTCCTCGCAGGAGGGCCGCAGAAGTAGCCACAGCTCTGGTGGAGTGGGCTCGAAGCAGGACTGGCGGAGGCTTCCTCGCGAGCTCGTACGCCAGTTCAATAGTCCTCACCACCCACTTGGAGAAGCGCTGGGTGGACACTTTTAGGCCCCTCCGACGTCGCCCATAGCAAACAAAGAGATGCGGCGTCTGTCGGAAGGAAGCAGTCCTGTCCTTGTAGAAAGCCAATGCCCGACGCACGTCCAGGGAGTGGAGGGACCGCTCCAACGGTGTCGTCGGGTTCGGGAAGAAGGCAGGCAGGATGATATCCTGGTTGAGATGGAAACTGGACACCACCTTTGGCAGGAACGAGATGTCAGGTCTCAGGACCACCTTGTCCCTGTGGAAGACCGTGAAGGGCTCATCGGAACGAAGAGCTGTGATCTCACCCGCTCGCCTCGCTGAGGTCACCGCTACCAGGAAGGCAGTTTTCATGGTCAGGAGCCTGTCATCCGAGGTCGCCATCGGCTCGAAGGGCGGCTTCGTCAGCTGCGAGAGCACCAGCGAGAGGGACCACGGCGGTAGCGGCGGCGATACCGGCGGGTAGAGATGATGAAGTCCTTTCAGGAACCGCTTAACGGTATCGTTCCTGAAGAAGGCCGAGGCAGCAGATCGTGGCGGTTGGTATGCCACGATCGCGGAGAGATACACCTTCAGGGATGGAAACGCCAGGCCCTGTTGCCGGAGGTGCAGGAGGAAGTGCAGGACGGTCGAGAGCCCCGCGGGCGATACCGGCTCACTCCTCTCGTTAGCGAAGGTCAGGAAGCGTCGCCACTTGTATTGATAGTTGCGACGGGTGGATTCCTTCCTGGCCGCGACGAGGACGGTACCGAGCACGGGATCGTCTAGTGCGATATCCTCCAGGCATGGAGGGCCAGGCGTGGCAGGTCCGGATGGAGGACTCGGCCGCCGGAGTGGGAGAGCAGGTCCGGTGTTGGTGGCAACCGGAGCAGGTCGTCTCGCGCGGCTTGTAGCAGGGGTGCGAACCAATGTTGCCTCGGCCAGTACGGGGCTACCAGGATCGCGTCGGCTCGGTCGGCGAGGATCTTCGATATCGTCCGGCCGAGCAGCGGGAACGGCGGGAACGCATAGAGGAGTTCCCCGGTCCACGGAAACTGGAAAGCGTCCCCGATGGAGGCACGATCGTGGCCCGCTCTGGAACAGAATCGGCGACACTTCGCGTTTTCCCTGGTCGCGAAGAGGTCGATCGATGGTTCGCCCCAGCGGTCCCGAATCAGTCTGAACGCCTCTCCGGAGAGAGACCATTCGTGATGGGATGAGGTGTCCCTGCTGAGGGCGTCTGCCGTGGTGTTCTCCTGCCCGGCCAGGTGAACCGCCACGGGATGCGTGTGCAGGCGAATGCACCATTCCCACAGGCCGAGCGCGATGTCGAGCAGGGTCGTGGAATGAGTCCCACCTTGTCTGTTGATGTAGCAGACGGCGGTGGTGTTGTCCGTCAGAATCAGGACCGTGCGCCCCGCCACGGCATGGCGGAACGCCCGTAGGGCTTTCCAGACGGCAAGCAGCTCCAGCGCGTTGATATGGAGAGCGGTCTCGTCGTCGGTCCATCTGTCGCGGACTCTGAGATCGCCGCAGTGGGCACCCCATCCATACAGGGAGGCGTCGGTCGTTACCGTCACCTTCGGTGTCGGCTGTTGGAAAGGCATCCCCGACATGAGATTGCGTCGCGACTGCCACCATCGGAGGGATGAGCGGACGTCTCCCGGCAGCTGCAGTCGGAGTGTCTGTTCGTCTCGCAGGGGGTCGAATATGCGGACGAACCAGTGTTGAAGAGGTCTTGCTCTCAGCCTGGCGAGATATGTCACAGCGGTCGTCGCAGCCATGTAGCCCAAGAGCTGCTGGACGCTTCTCGCAGATAACGTCGGGGCCGTACGAGCGTGAGCGGCGGCCCGGATCAAAGTTTGTGCTCGAGACTCTGGTAGGTACGCCCTGGCGGAGGTCGAGTCGAGCGTCGCCCCGATGAAGTCCAAGATCCTCGCCGGCTCGAGGTGGGACTTCTTCGGATTCACTCGTAGACCAAGGCGGGTCAGGAGTGACAACGTCATGTGGACGTCGTGGTAAAGTCTCTGTTTGCAGGACGCCACCAACAGCCAATCGTCGAGGTAGGGGAAGACGGAAGCGCCCTTCGTCCGCAGGTAGGATACCACCGGGGCCATGCACTTGGTGAAGACCCTTGGGGCAGTCGAGAGTCCGAACGGCAGCACCTTGTACTGATAACAGGTGTCGTCGACTGCGAAGCGGAGGTACCGTCTGTGCTGCGGGCGAATGGCGATATGGAAGTATGCGTCTCGGAGATCGATGGAGGCGAACCAGTCCCCTCGATGTAGGAAGGGTAGGATCGACGGTATCGTGACCATCTTGAACCTTTTGGGGCGGATGTAGTAGTTCACCCCTCTGAGGTCTAGGATCGGCCGGAGGGTACCGTCGGCTTTCGGTACCGTGAAGTACCTGGAGAAGAAGCCGGTGGTCTTGGCCTCTTGCGGGAGCCGCTCGATCGCCCCTTTCTGGAGGAGGGATTGGATCTCTTCCAGGAGGGCCGGACTCGACGGCGTGGAGTAATAAACGCCGCGAGGAGGAATATCGAGAAACTCGATGGCGTAGCCAAGACGGACGATGGAAAGCACCCAAGAGTCCGTAGTGACATACTGCCACTCCGCTAGGTGTCGAGCGAGAGTCGGTCGGTCTCCGAGCGCTGATGGTAGGCTGAAGAGTGGGTATTGGCGGGTCCTGCCAGGCACGTCAAAACCGAGACTTTGTCTCGGAGGAGGACTTCTTCGACGAAGGCGGGCGCCGCCTAATCGTGCGTCTGGCCGATGAGCCGGAGGACGGTCTCGACTGTCCAGACTGGGCCGAACGCTGGAACGACGAGGTGGAAGATCGTCGCCAGGATGGTCGGAAGGTGGAGGCCCTGCGGGTCTGCGTGGCCGGCTGCAGCCCGATCTTTTTTGCGGTCAGTCTCGCCTTGACGAGATTGTCCAAAGCTTCGTCTGTGGACGAATTGAATAGGCCTTCACCGTCGAAGGGGAGATCTTCAATCCTCCTTCTGGTGTCCTCCTGGATGTCGGCCGGTCGAAGCCAAGCATGGCGGCGGAGGCCGACGGATCCCGCCATGACCCGGGAGGCGATCTCCACTGCGTGCCGGGAGGAGGCCATCTGGTGCCGAGCGATGGAGATAGCCTCATTGAAGATCACGGAGGAGGCTTGGCGGATGTCCTCCGGTACCGCTTCCATCGCTGGTTGCAGGCGATCGAGCACCTTCTTCAGGTATGCCGCGAGGCAAGCCTGAGTGTTGGACAGCCTGATCTGCAAGGAGGCAGCCGAATAGAACCTCCTTGCGTAGGCGTCCAACTTCCTGCCCTCTTTGTCCGGCGGGGTGGTGTGTTGCCTGCCGGAGCCTTTCGTCTGCGCGGACTCGACGACCACAGAGTTCGGTGCAGGGTGATTAAATAGATAACCGGCGTTATCCTTCTGCACCCTGTAGAGGTGTTCTAACCGCTGCGGTATCGGCTGCGCCGAGGCCGGTCTATCCCAGGCGGCCTTCACCAGTCTGGATACCCGGGGCAGGAGAGGCAGCGGGGCCGTGGAAGGTCGCTTCTCCTCGAAAACGGAGAAGGCTGGATCGTCATCCTCCGGCTCCGCATCGGCGATCTTAAGGCCGAGGGTAGTGGCCATGCGGAGCAGCATCGCAGAGAACTGGTGGACGTCCTCTGGAGCAGAATCTGGGATCGGGTCCCCGAATCCCAACGGAGGAGACTCCTGGGAGGCCGCCTCAGACACCTCAGACTCCGCACTCGAGTCGTACGACTCCGAGCTCGGTGAGTCCTCTCGCCGCTCGCTCTCCGGCTCCTTCGTAGTCGCCGCAGGTGTTGCCTTCCTAGGCTTCTCCGCAGCCGGGGCGGTGGTAGCAGCAGCGTCCCGCTTGGGATGGCTGACCACGGACTTCACCCTCTTGGTGGTGACCGGGGTAGTCTGGCAGGCTGACGTCGTCGTAGCCCGCTCAGTCACCACCGACTCCGTAGGGCGCGTCGCCGTCGCCGTGACCCTAGGAGGTGGCGATATCGCCCGATACCGTGGTGAAGGCTCCCTCGCCCTATGATATCGAGGAGAGGGAGAGCGGCTGAAGGAGCGGCGGTCCGACGGAGATCGGCTTCGGCGTCGACGGTACCGAGCCTCGTCCCCTCTAGGCGAGCGCGATTCGCGCTGTCGACGAGGTGACCGGGACCTCCGGAAGGTCTCCCAGCGACTCGGGCCACGATGGTACCGATCCCGGTACGATGGCGAATGGGACCGATAGGAGGCCGGGCGCTCTCTCCACTCAGATTCCCTCGCGTACCTGGCCACGTAGGACGCCGAGGTGTATCTTGAGGCAGACGAGCGAGGTTGTTCCTCTCTTGTCTCCCTCGGAGGCGGCGAGGCCACCGGACGCTCGGAAGAGCGGGACCGGGACCTGAAGGAGGTCGAACGCCGCTCCGGAGAAGCAGAGGGCTCTCTCTGCTGCAGGTCGGCCGACCTGCGACGGCTAAGAGGGCGGTGGCGCTCCTCCACCAGGGTTGGAGGGTCTGCCACAGGCGAGTCCGGGCGCTGTTGGGGAACGTCCTTGATCTCATCCTCCGAGAGGTCGACGGACTCGCCTCGCCCTTTGGAAGGTTGCTGAGTAGGAGGAGGAGTAGGAGGTTGAGCGTCCCCAGCCGGGGAGCGCTTCTTTTCCTTCTTCTTCTTCTTCTTCTCCTTCTCCTTGCCCTTGCCTCCGTCCGGAGCAGGGCGCTTTTTTGCAGGCGTCTCCGTAAGGGGAGCCTCAGCCTTCCTCGCCGTCGAGGATCCTTTAGCTGACTTGGCAGCCGCCGACAGCTTCGGGATCCTCGGTAACGCCGAGATCGGCGTTTTCGCCGGTACCGAGCCCGATACCGACGAGGTGGACGGAACGGCAGCCGCCGATACCGTCGATGGCGTGGTCGTCTTCTTGTCGGCCATCTTGGAAGTGGAGGTCTCGTCTATCGCCCGCAGAGACTGCTCCCAACAAAAAGATTTGAGTCTCGCGGAGCGGTTGCGAAGAGTTTGGGGAGTAAAATCCCTACAAATTTGGCAAGTCCGGATATTGTGGGACTCGCCCAAACAGAAGAGACACTCCTTATGGCCGTCGTTGAGGGCAACCTTGCGGCCGCAGGACACGCACTTCTTAAAGAGCGCGGACATAAGACGAAGAAACGCCAAACTCCGAAATCCAAAAAGACGAAAGCCGAAGGGGGAGTCCGAAAGAGAGGTCAAAGACAGTCCGAAAGTCCGTAAAACCGTGAAAAAACAGCAAGCCAAGCACAACGTGAGAGGAACAAACTGAAGAACCTTCCGTACGCGGCGGCGGACGAGAAAGAACTGAGGAGAGACCGTTGCTCGGCGGGAGGAGCATGCGCAGTACCGGCGTGGGGGAGGGGTTCCCGCCAAGCGAACAAGCTCTAGAAGTTTCCGAACGCTACCGCGCAGGCGCTAAAGCTCCTAGTGTATGAAGGCACAGAGACCACGAAGAAGAACAGACTGCAACTAAGCAATGGTCTGGCTCAGTACAAAGCAGCTCTCCATATTACTGTGTTCCTCTTTGCTATGCTACCAAGGGCTAGAACCAGTGTAAATATCAGAAGTTGGGTAAGGCAATTGTTTCTTTGCACTGTGGTAAAAAAATATACAGGTAAAAACCTTAAGGTGACTATAAACTACTTGATTCAAACATATTTATAAGCCCCCTTGTGCTGTGTAAACCCTTCTGAAAACCTTTTGATGAATATATAAATATTCTAAATAAATTAAATATATTCATTTCTGAGATACACTATGGAGGAGCACATTCTGTGCAGTGGCTCTTCAGTTGTAAAATACTTTCCCCTTGGAAGACAGATCGGCTTCAGACTTCGCTTCCTTCTAGCACCAAGCTGAGATATGGCTTTTTATTAAAGTCTTCACAACCAAAATGTAGATGTGCATGGATTTAAATTGTTTTAACCTTTTAATCTGTTTTTACTTTAACTACTTTAAATTGTTCAGTCAATTTTAAGTCTGTTTAAATTATTTATATTATGGTATTTTAAAATCCAAACTGTTCTTGACCATTCAAACTAATTTTACTTGCATGATGCCTTGAGGCCCATGATGTATAATGGGATATAAATATTTTAATCAGTCAAAGAGCTGACCCCTTGTGACCTATTTAACAATATATGAAGACAACAGTATTGATTTCTATGCTTGGTTGTATGCTGGAACCTACATATTATTTTGAATAGTTTTTCTTTATTTATATATTTATATATACCGGTTTCCAAGCCCTAGAAATCAAGGCGGCTTACAGAAATTAGACTAGATACATATAAAGGCTCACATCACTAAAAACCTCAAAAAGTTAAAATATAATCTGTCAGTAGAACTAAAAGCAATTTGAAAGTATTTTCATTAAAATGTAGCAAATATGGGTAATGCAACACAGTCCCTATAAACAGTTCCCAAAAGCCTGTGTATATAAACCAATATAGTCTGAGTAAAATGTATTACATACTTCCCCACTAGCTGTTCTAGACCCCAGATTTGAGGATGGGATTCCCGAGTTTCAAGGTTCATCATTAATAGAAAAGGTATGATATCAATTTATTCTAGGGTTGCAATAAGAGTTTTATGTATGTGTTTTGCTTAGATCTGGAGTGTCATACTTTTCCATTACTATTTTTGAATATACTTTCTTGCTGCTGGAGTTGAACACTTCACTTCTGTTTATTTGTGTGCATAGTTGTGCAGGGCACAACAAATACAGTAGATATAGTGCCAATTCATGTTGGCCAATGCAATTACTAGTTATTTCACTTCTGAAATATTTCTGTGCTGCAAGAAGCAGGGGTAATAAGTGGGACTGCTTCTTCTCAGAGAATGGGCGGGGAGACATACAGTTGTGACACATGCTGTGAGTTGTGTGTTAGGGAGTTATAATTTTATTAGACTGAGAAGTGAATCCTGCTGGAAAGCACATTAATTTTACTAAGCTTGCATTAAATTTGGTTAAGTCATGTTTGCCCAGAAGTGATTAAGTGGGAGGGTTATGGCTAGCAAGCATGGAATCAGCCTAGTTCTTGATTATTCTCTTTGTATATACAGGTTTTCAGGGTGAAGGTATGGGTCTGTATAGGTACAATCAAGAAAGCAGAGACAGGAACTTCGTCATGGAATACAACTTGCAAAAGTGGCAGGTTGCCCAAACCCATTCTTTCTTAACTTATTAAAAAATTCCTCCATTATTAGCTAACCTGTTTTCGTTCTCTAAGGATAGAGTTAAAAAGAAAAGACACAGTCATTCCAGAGACACAACTGAAAAACTGAAAATCCATCAGCAGAAGGTATTCCATAGCTATGAACTGTGTCATTCTGTTTCATTCCATTCCTCGCAACATTGGAAATAGCTAGAGATTTTTTAAAAGTCCAAAAAAAAATTAAATTGGGAGGAGGAGGAGCAGGAGCAGAAGTGGTAGTGGTAGTAGTAGTTGGGGAGTAATCTAGTATCTCTGGGCTAGATCTCACCCAGATGAGGAATCAGGCTGGATCCAAAAAATAGCCACAAAAAGATGAGGAACATTTAACACAGTATGCTGCTTCTTCCTTCTTACATAGGTTCAATATATGTGGT